>JAODXP020004435.1:22500-27500 GCA_027497455.2 Sardinella longiceps | reverse complement strand
GTCAGCGTAGGGGATAACAGAGGCCAATTTAACATTATGGTGAATGGACAAGGTAGAGAAAGTTGCTTAACAATAAAAGATCGCTAAGTAAAATTGAACAAAGTCCATATTAGATGTTTTGTCTAATCATGACCTGTTTGCCTACTTGTGTTTAGACTAAAATAATTTTTCCATTATTTGTTTATTTCAGTTACACTAACAGAAATGTCATGAGCCGTCTCTGCTCCTGTCAAAAGTAAAGCAACTTTCAATCACAAGTCTGATTAGCTCAGTTAAGCAAGCTAAAGTTACAGGGTTCCCACTCTTTCTTCAACATCAAATTTAAGGACTTTTCCAGGACATTTCAAGGCTTTTTCCCTCAAATTCAAGGACACGGATCGAGGTGTAGGCTAATGTTATCGGAACAACAATACACCAATTCTCGATACAACAACATGCTAATAGAATTTCCTTTATTGCTATACCTATGAAATAAAGAGGTATGACTGGCCAGTGGTGATCGGCGTAGTGAGCAAATTCATGTTTAGAATGAGATCTTTTAAAATCAAGGTTTGGTGTAGGCCTAATTCCAGCATAGCCCTGTTGTACAATTTTGCTTAGTGCACTAGATAACTAGCCTGACATGCCAGACTATAACAGTATAGTCTGGAGACCAGTGATAGACCCCCCGAGTAAAACTGTGGCTATTTGTTAGCAATACAGTGTATATTGGCATGTTGCAACCAGGTGTTCTTTTATTTTGAGCTTGTTTAATGTGCCTCGCTGCTGGCATTGAAACTTGTGTGTGTGTGGCCTTTATGGAATCATAACTTGTCCGCCAACATAGCACTTTGAAACGTCTTCTTGTTGTACAGTATGTGCCAGGACTCCACCAAACCACCAGAAAAGGGAGTGGTGTTGGAACTGCAGGTGTTCAGTCACAGGCATAAATTATCAGAGGGCCACAGTTATTTACAGGTTTATCAACATTCTAAATGGGTGATGATTGAAAAATACAGATCATGCCTTATAACCTACATGTACAAGCACTAGATAACAAGGCACATCATTCTTCAAATTTGTCAGTGAAAACATTTCAGGCAAAGCTGTGAACACAATACAGATAATGTTGTTTGATGTTGTTCGCTATATTTTTGTTATATATATAGGCCTATAGAAACAGGCCTAATTAACATGAAGAAATATTAGTCATATCTTTACTTAACGTTAATGATAAACAGAGTAATTATCACTCCTAAATCATTATGATTAAATACTGGAACAGAACCCGATCCTATGATCTTTAATCATAATGATTTAGGAGTGATAATTACTCTGTTTAAAGATATGCTAGCAATGCAGTGTATTTTGGCATGTTGCAACCAGGTGTTCTTTTATTTTGAGTTTGTTTAATGTGTTTAATACTACCATCATCAAACGCACAAAAAAATACCTTTTTTCACGATATTTACGGCAGAGCAGACCCTCCAATTATTTTGATACAAATGAAAAGTATAACAGACGGTGTCGGGTTCAACCCTATTTTCTTGAGCTTTTTAGACTTTGGCTCCCTGACTATTTAGTGGATGTCAGCACATGTGTTCTGTGCATATGGAATGTCTTTCTGGACAGGCACTGAGTATTTGAAGGGAAAAGAAAAACATTTTTCACATTTATCTGATGAATAATACACTGTATACACTAAAATAGGCACAATTTTCTTTCGCGATATTTCCGGCAGAGCAGACCCTCCAATTATTGGTTCTTAGGGTCAAAATTAACAGAAAAAACTCAAATAAAAAGTATCAGACCATGTCCGGTTCAACCCATTTTTGAGACTTTGGCTCCCTGACTATATACTATTCTATTTAAAAATACAAACCAGACAAATGTATCTCCCCAGCTTATCAAAAAGCAGCAAGTGTCTGCGAATCTGAATGAGTGGCTAAATTAAATTATAATTTTCCAGGTCAGTACATAATTTTTCCAGGACATTTTAACATTTTAGCCAATTTCCAGGTGTTTTCAATGACTGGAAAGGCCATCTCTAAAATTTCAGGTTTTCCAGGTTTTCCAGGACGCGTGGGAACCCTGAGTTAGCTACATTTACTGTGGTGATCAATGAAGTTGGCTAGTTAGCAAGCTAATGAAGCTAACAAACATCATCTTAATTGTCATCAGTATCGCGTTTGGAGGGGTGTCAAGTTCAGAATTCACATCGGACCATCTGACCATCATTACTACCTTCAGGCATTGCCCTCGAAAATGTGTCTGGCTCCTTGTAGATGGTGCTCAGTGTAACTTGTAGCTTAGCATGCCATTGACTCCTTCACTAATTTAGGGTTTGTTTTCCCCCACATGGGGGACACGAGGAGCTGATTTTATGGGCGTGCCCGGACTTGCCATCTGTATCTATACGGATGAACAGCAGTATTATGGGCGGGCTATGTCAGGCTAGAACAGGGCTATTCAATTAGTTTTCCAAGGGGGCCACATTTAGAATCCAAGAACTTGAGCAGGGCCGCAAACTTTTCGCGGTCACTATTTTCAAATAATCAAATCGCAACACATTGATAAAAAATGCATATTTGCTTTGTTTTAACAATAACTTTGCATGTTAACAATAGCTACAAAGTATTTATCTACAAAATTTGCATTTTTAAATTACCAGAACAGAATATTTTAATACCATAACTTTGTTTTTAAAGTGAATTATTCATCCCTAAATGTTCTATTACAGAACTTATTTTGCACTCCAACAGGTAGGCTAAAAGAAAAATTTTAAATAACATGTAAACACGCAAGGATTCTAATATAAGTACAGTTGTCATAAGAGGAAATGCTGCATCAATAGACCAAACCGGCTTAAAAAATAAATAAAAAAGCTGCGCAACAGCGCCAAAATCTCTGGTGGCCAAAACCGGAATTACATATACTTGCTTAGAATCGCCATAGAGAATGAACAGTGGAAAATACCTTAAAAATAAATAAAAAAATATTTCCTAATTTATTAATGCCACTTAAATTGACGTAATTTGGGGACATATTATCTATTTATTAATATTCTGCAAATTATAAGGTATATATTAAGCTTTGGAGACTGATGACGATATATTAGTTTTAAAGGTGATGAATCGCGTCGGCCGCATCTGGGCCTTGTCCGGGCCGCATCTGGGCCGCGTGCGGGCCGGATGTGGCCCGCGGGCCGCCAATTGAATAGCCCTGGGCTAGAATATCCAGGCGTCGCTCTGATAAACAGCACGTTTCGTCTTTTTCCGCTGGGGGTCACTCTAAACTCAATAATCAGAGCCCCTCGTCTGCCCCGTGTTATCATGTCGGTGTGTAGGCTACTGCGCACGCAGCTTTCCAAACTCCACTCGCCGAACTAATCTGACATCAGTTTGGAGAGTCTGTCGCGCACTGCTCTGGAGAACCTTGGAAAACTTTTGAGCGTGCGGAAAAACTTTGAGAGGCATGGACGATTTAGGTAAGAACTCGCCACTCGAGGCATTTTCCATTACAATTTAGATGTACATTGTTGTTGTTTTGTAAGTCTGAAGATCTATTACACTCATGAATCTGCGGTCAGATCTGACAACTTTGCGCTGCCTCTTGACGAACGGTTGGCATGACAATCACAGTGAGAGCGCTTCTGCTGAACTCTGTTCTAACTCAACCCAGTCAAGCTGAACAGAACAGAAACAAGTTGTGCCATTAAGTTAATAGATTTAACTACATGGCTTACCCACTGGTTGGTAGGCTACGTATATTAATTTCCAAACAAGACGCAAGCAATTTACGTTATTGGTTAACTCGGTTTGCACGCAGCATCCGTGGGCAAAATCGCTGATCTTAGGTTATAAATGGACCGTATGTCTTTTTCTCCGTTGATTTTGTCTATCACCAGATAATGTAGGCTATTGTATTATATAGGCTAGCATTTATAGATGATATTGTGCTCTGACTAGATTATGGACGCAGTCCGTGCCTCCACGCCGAGTTTCCCAGTTTAAGGTCAATCTTTGACCCTTCGAGTCCCAAATTAGCTGCGGCCGTGACGGGGTGACGGTTCCCGGGACCCCAGCAGATGTTTCCAGGGATAACTACCAAGAACGCTTCTTAGCGGTGTCCGCCTAATTTCGGACACTATTCTTGTCCTACTGCACTGCACTGCACCCTAACGACGTCTCCCCCGTGTAACCAAGGCTGGACTTGCTGCAGGCAGTAGACTAGTCACCCACTACACACTGGTGGTCACTGTCTTAGTAGTGCAACTTTTTATAACGCAGAAACAACACTGGGATATGGATAACAGAAACTGTCTTAACTAGTTTAACTAAGATAGCTATCAATATGACGGTTAAATTGACATTGTAATGACAATGTCCATTGTGCTGTGTATAGGCTTTTTACACTGAAGTTGTAAGTGAAGTGAAGAAAAGGGCCCTGACCTACAGTAGATCTTCTTATGAAATGGTTGAGCCACAGGCTCAATGGAACAACTTATGGTGGAATAGTGACTAAAATATCTGTAGTCTGCTCATCACTGAATCCCATGGCTGATTCTCTCTCTACGGTTAATTTGTGCTCCCCAGTCGGAACTTGTTTTCATTCTACTTCTGAGTTGGAGCTAGTCCTTATTCTGATTCTGAGTTGGAGCTAGTATTTATTTTGATTCTGAGTTGGAGCTAGTCTTTATTCTGATTCTAAGTTGGAGCTAGTCTTTATTCTGATTCTGAGTTGGAGCTAGTCTTTATTCTGATTCTGAGTTGGAGCTAGTCTTCATTCTGATTCTGAGTTGGAGCTAGTCTTTATTCTGATTCTAAGTTGGAGCTTGTCTTCATTCTAATTCCGAGTCAGAGCTTGTCTTCATTCTGGTTATTTCTGGTTTGCTCTGACCCCCACTGATCCCTGCTCAAGGCCCACGCACATGGTCTACATGACTGAGCTTGGGCGCGTCCCGCACTCACTCACTCTCACACACACACACACACACACACACAGATACAGACACAGACACA
>JAODXP020004432.1:0-42130 GCA_027497455.2 Sardinella longiceps | reverse complement strand
CCACCCCTGATCTAGGTGGTCTTGAGAACGTTCACCAGTGTTATTATTTAGGCCTACAGAACGCTCTGTAACAATCCTACATACTTTTAGGTTTGGGGTGTATGACAATATCTATGAATTACTGCAAATACAACATATTACTCTTTTTACTAGTGCTGTCAAGCACTTAAAATATTTAATCGCGATTAATCGCATTAATGCCATAGTTAACTCATAATTAATCACGATTAATCACATTTTTTTTCTATTCTAAATGTCCCTGTATTTTAAACAGGCTATTAAAACAATGAATATGGAATTATGGTCATGAGTAAACCTACAATGCATGAGCATACTGTAGTAACCTGCAAGTTTGTGGGATAATGAGGTTTTGTTTTCTGTGAAGCTTCCTAGGTTGCTATGTGCCTTTTTGGGGAATTAAGGAGTGGGGTTTAGGTGTGCCTGCGTGTGTGTGTGTGTGTGTGTGTGTGTGTGTGTGTGTGTGTGTGTGTGTGTGTGTGTGTGTGTGTGTGTGTGTGCGTGCGTGCGTGCTGTGTGTGCAGGTGCGAGAAAGTGAGTGTCAGAGAATTGCGAGAGAGACAGAAGCGTTGCTGCTGTGTTGGAAGTTCTAAAAGCGTGAGTTGTGGCTAAAACAGCAACTCATTCTTGTTGTATGTGTCTACAATATAGAAAGGGAAGTTCACCCTGTTAAACCGTGTCCAGGAGTATCACAATACTTTGCCTTTGAAATGCATTTTGCCTATTGGCCTACAAGAAGCTCTCATTTTAATGACGAAGTGATTTGATGAGAGAGAAAGAGGTCATAATATGAACAGTTCAGGCATGTATGCGTCTGCGTAAAGCAATAGTGACACTCACAAACATTCTCTCTCTCTCTGTCCTGTTTGGGTTTCACTTCTGTCACTCGTGTTGCAATTTTGAAACTGATATACGGGGCATTCATTTCAAAAGAGATTTCGAAGTGACAATAGCCAATAACAACCTAAATATCGAACATGAGAGTTAACGTCAACGATTGCGTCGGTAAAATATTTGTTTTTATTGACATCGGAACTTACTCCAGGCTTCGGAGTGGCAGAGAGAGACAGCAGCGCAGACGCATCTTCAGGCGTGTTTGAGTGCGTGTGTGTATGAAGGCATGAGTTAGCAGAAGGCCTACTTCAAGTAATACAAACACAGAACATAATGAAATGTCGGTATGTGTTGGAATGGGGGAAACATTTTTTCACATTCCATATTAGGAAATCGCGGGTCAAATGCGTTAATCGTGCGTTAAAAAATTTGATGGCGTTGAAATGGGTTTGCGTTTGACAGCTCTACTTTTTTACACATGCTACTGTATGTCCCATGATTAAATTGAAATGCCAATGAAAAAAGCTTTTTCAATAATTTGTTTTGATACTTCATTTTAGTGTTGGAAAATAATCACGCATAGCCCAGTTAAACAACCCTGCTTAATGCATTAGTTAAGAGTGGCACAAAATAATTTGGAACAGCATAGACGGAACGCGAACACAGAAGCGGACAAGCACTTCACATTGAATCAATGGAAACTGATTATTCAAAACCAAAAGTAAGATCTCAGGTACCGTTGACTCAATGTTAAGTGCTTCACAACAAAATTGTACAGTAGCGGACTAGCATGAGACCATACCCAATATACTAAGCAGGGAAGAATACACATTATAAGTTGCCTGTAATAAAGCCAAAGCCAAAGAATGTTAGTTGTTTAAACCCTGTATGGGGGTCTTCAGAGAACCTAAGGTTTGGAAATGTTACCCATAGCCCCAAGTTAAGTACCTGACTACTTTCTATCTAACTACTACAGTATAACTAATTGTTCAGCTATATAACTGTTTCTCCGATGAGAAGTAATGCTTACTCGCCTTTCAAAAAGGTAAACATACTGTATCTTGAAGCAACATTGGAGGCTATTTTGACTTGTGCACACAGGGTTGTTTTTGTGCAAACACATATGTTGGAGTATTTGGATAGGTTTATGAAACTTTCTACTTAAGGAAAAAAGGAATTTTGTTAATTATTTTATACTACAGGTCAAATATAATCATTTTAAGTTAATATGTGAAAATGTTGATTTTCAGGTCACAACAGTACAATGTTGTCTGAGGGCAATGACTGAATTTATTTATTTATTTATTTATTTATTTTCAATATTCTAGACTTTATTTCTTAAACATTAACTAATTTTTATTATTTTTCCCCCACTATGGTACAATGTCGCTTTGAGGCAATACATTTTTATAAAAATAATAATAAAAAAGAAATGTCCACAGATATTGTAAAAGTGTCCCATTTTAAGCAGAAAAACACTACAAACATTTTCTCTTACAATCAGATCATGCCCATCATTGAGGAGAAAGAACAAAACCATGCGTGCCAAGTTTCAAGGAATTCCGTTAATGAGGGACAATTTTTTAGTTTACAAATTTTCTTTTATCAGTCGTCACGCAGGGGAAGGTTCATTAATAATCACGATGGAACTCACTCCATGATTGAAGACGTGCGTGGTAATGTACTTTCAAACTGAAGATGGCTCAACTTCAATTTTAGTAATTGTAATTTTATTGAATAAAATGTTTTCAAAACCATTTTAAAAAGAATGTGCCTACTCCTCCCTGTACGTGCAGACTGAGACACAAATGTCCCATGCATGCCTTGACCAAATTTACAATTTATTCCTATTGCGCAAATGCATTTTTATTACCGGTATCAGAAGTTCAAAGTTGGAGGGAGCTGATTTCAACAAGGTTAATTATAAAAATAATTTTAAAGGTTTCATAATGCTGACCCCACACTACATGATTTTACAATCTTATAAGATTTTAGAATCGTGACTACACCGAACACATGAAGAGAATATTTTCTTTCTGCGATCGTAAGAACACTTGTATAAGATTCAAACCACATGCGTAACTACCGCAGGTTCAGCGGGTGCGGCTGCACCGGGGCCCGTGGTCTTCCAGGGCCCGTCCATCGCCACCTCTGCATTGAGAATTGGCTTTATTGTCAACTCAGTAGCGTTTCCATACGATCACCTCAGAAAAAAGCAGTGGGCCCCTCTATGTAACAGTGTTCTCCTGAACATAAATTACTTACAGTTCTACTATGTCAAAGATAGACATGGGGACGTTTAGCTTCAAGTAGATAGCCCATATGACCGCTAGGATTATATAGGCGTAATTTACCCTGAATCTCACTTCATGGTGACACCGGAAATATTGTCCAACTTAATAGGTCCAATTGTCCAACTTATTGTCCAACTATAGGCAAATGTGTATAAATTATTATCAACATATAGTGATAATAATCAGTGAAGTGAACAACAACGTGTATTTTGGTAGTCTAATTTGCTTTAGGCTACTAGGGATTGTGGGACAGCCTATGGTAGCCTAATGAACCTGCGCATTAGGCTACGTGCAGAGTTGATAGCTATGAGTCGAAATATACAGAAGTGGTTTTCAGAAAAAAACTGATTCCAACATGTATAGCCGGATATCTGTAACGTAGCATATTATTTGAGGTTGCATCTCTCGTTTAAATGAACGACAGTTTCAGTCACTAAAAATGGCTGGGCTACTTTTGAAAGTTTACTATTAACGTTGCAGCAGTTAGACGGTAGTGAAGGGTTTTTTTCTAGTATGGATGAGTGGAGAGTTTTCATACGTGGAAAAGAAGAATCGAGATAGAGACAATTTGACTTGAAATCGGGCGAACTTGCGCAAAAGTATGTTAAGAGTTTTGTGCATGGTGCGCCGTCACCAATGTTTTTCCTCTTTATTTATTTAGGCTAATGAATGGTGCGTTCGCGGTCATCAATTTGTGTCTTTGGTGCGGTAACGTCAATGTTACGATTAGCCTGGGATAGGCCGTTACTTGTGTTTCATCATCTTCTCTGGCATTCGTGGACTTGGAATCGTGGATCTGGCATTCATGGATCTTGGACTTGGAAAATGATTTGTTAACATCACTGGCATGGGGCAAGAGAGACTCAGCACTAACATTTGTGCATTTAGCAGAGGCTTTTTATCCAAAGCAAGGGTGAAGTGCAAGAGGGTGATATTGTGCATAGTTGGCTACATTTGTCATTTATGTGTACATTGAGTCCGTTTAGACATTTGATGCAGATGATGAGTAATAGCCTACATGTAAGCTAGAGTTAGGCTAACACCAGAGTCCATTTAGGGATAGGTCTCCATAATATATATTTTTTTCTTGGGCTAAGGGGGGCCCGCAATGCACAGTCGCAACTGGGCCCGTGATAGACTTGTTACGCCACTGATTCAAACACACAATGGTACACCACAGACTACACGACAATCAAGCCTGATTCATTCTCCCTGATTCTGACATTAACCTGTATCTAGGCTATGTGATAGGCTATTCTCTCATAATGTTTGAAAAACTATGCACCAAATATGCCACATTGCTTCGAACACCTTAACTTGGTTGTTGCGGTTGTTGAAATAGGTCTACCCGTCACATAGACTAAATTCTGATAACCATTTGCAGTGACAACCGAGTTCACTTGTAAAGTTTTTTTATTTCATTTGTTAAAATATCTAGAGGTTCGTGTCTGAGATTAGAGAATGGGTGATGTGTTCAACCCGAACACAAACTTTGAAGTTTAGCCTAACGATAGATGGACGTGGATATATGGTCAATAAAGTAAAAAGGTTGTTGTCGTTACTAAATCGATAGACCTTAAGTTTCAAAAATAATGTTGCATGGGACAAGTGGGGACACGTGAATCGGATAGCCTACAGTTATGCACTAATAGGCCTACATATATCACCACAACAGTAATAAAGTCATCAAACAGTTTGTCTTAGCCTACATTGTTTTAAACTTGATAAATTAGGTGCCATGCAAGAGCTACTATATTAGCAATCACTTGTAGGCCTATGTGTAAACTTCCTTGCTGGTTCTTTCAGAGCAGCTTGCTTAATCCATACTAGGCCATTCCTTGCACCATTAAATTACAAAACTGATTTTTGTCAGATCAACGAAGCATGAAACGTACTAACATACGTACATGTTCTTTAGAACCACTTCTCATGCCTCACACCAATGCTGATTGGACGTTTGTTTGGTGAACTGCTCCAAATTCTCTTCAACTGAAAATAGCCAGACTGAGTTGCGAGTGAAAACCTGAAATTCGCGAGAATCAGGATGGTCTCACAAGGCATTTTCATTATCATATAGGCCTATACAGTCCAAACAAACAGCCAAGACACACTTTATTTCAATTTAAGCTAGGTTATTAGAGTAGAGTGTTTAAGCTAGGTTATTAGAGTAGAGTGTTCAATCCAAGCGCGTCATGTTAGCCGGGGACGCCGGGGATATGTCTCAGGGACTTTTTGTTATGACAGATTTTGTCCCCATCACTATTGACAATTTAAAATAACATGTCATTAACAGAAAATCTCTAACCATGGTACGTAAATGCCAGGGCTACGATATCCACGCGAATAGCCTACAAGGAAAGTTGTCTGCTTGCGCAATTAATAATGTTGGATCAGCAGCGCTCATATAGAATTCCTCCACTGCCCGAGAATTTTCAAAAATAAAGCCAACCTCACTTAAGGCAAAAAAAAGATCAGGCAAGGTCTAAACAACAGCTGTGCTCATCTAGACTTGGTGTAAAGTCAGATTTTCCCTAGGCCTTATGCGCAAATTCTAACATTTACTTTGTGGTAGCCTCAGTGAGTGTAGGTCATGTTACATAAGATCAGACATAGACTACTTCTGCGTGTTCATGTAGGCTAAAGTCTGAATCGAAGACTAGTGACTTTGGTGAAGTTATAGGAACTTACCGCAAGCTTTTGTTTGAAGACGCATCAGCTGGGGAAGTAGAATCTTTTAACCGTTCAGCCCGACGTTTGATGACCAAGAGATTAACGTTTTGTTTGGGACTTAAATTGCTATCAAACTGTGTGGTTACAATCATTTACATTGGGACTAATAGAGCAGTTAGTTCATATGAACCATTGAGTTTGTTTTCGAGACGTTTAATGACTTTTAAAAGCATAACTTTCGCAGCGTCATTCTGCATCACTGGCCGGGCAGCTATTTTTCTTTTGAATTAGTCCCGTACATTTTCTGCCTATTATTATTCTTTGGAAAGGTTAATGTCCCAATTATTTCACAGCAAGTAAAGTCGCCGTCAACCGTTAAGTCTAGCCTGTTCTAGTTCAAGTGATATGCTTAGTTCAATCGTGAACAAAGATGACATCACCTCAAAGGAAGGAAATCTGCGAAGGGAATTTAATGCAGACGCAAAGCCTAGAGCATAGCCTCTTGTTCCCTTCACCTTCCATTGCGCTCACGTGTGCGCAAGATATGGACAAGCTATGGACTTAGAGAGCGCAGCAGATTGCAAGCGCTACTCGCGTGCGCAAAGCTGTCCAAACATAAATTCCTCACGTATCACCTAGATAGGCCTAATAGTTTTTTTTTTTTTTTGCAAGAAGATAGGCTTACATGTTGCAATTTTGTATAGACAGAAGCATAAAAGAAACATTAAGAAATTTCTATCCCCAGCACTTTGGAGCCAAGCTGTATATCAGTGTTTTTGTCCCCAGCACTTCAGAAACCAAACTGACGCCCTTGGTTCAATCTTAGAACACTTGGCAAGACGGGCAAAATTGGTCCCAATTCTCAGCCAAGACCAGGCTGCCATGGCAACGTCACCCCTAAGGAAGGTAGAAAAAACTGCCCCTTGGTACACCACACATACACGTACATTAAAACCGTCTGCTCGCAGACTAGAGAGGAAATGGCTCACCACTAAACTCGATGTATTTCACATTGCCTGGAGAGAGAGCCTGAAAGAATACAAGACTGCACTGAACAATGCTAAAACAGCTTATTATTCCTCGCTTATACATGAACACAAAGACGATCCAAAATTCCTCTTCAACACTATATCAAATTTGACAAAAAGTAAGACTGAACTAACTCGGTCCATTCCAAGTCACCTCAGCAGTGACGACTTCCTGAATTTTTTCAATGAAAAAATTTAAACCATACGACTTAAAATTAGCAACATGCCTACAGCCTCTCTACTAACTACTGATAGCTGTAGCCAACCCGTAGCATACAGTACAGACCAAAAGTTTGGACACACTTTCCCATTAAATGATTTACTTTATTTTCATGACTGTTGCCTTCAGTGACAATCTACAAAATAAACAAACTTATGAATGGACACGTGGCATTATGTACTTAATAAAAAAAAAAGTGTGAGATAACTGAAAACATGTTTTATATTATTGTTTCATCAAAGTATTCTTTTTTTGTTTTGATGACTGCTTTGTCCTCTTTTTATTTTTTGGATGAGCTTCAAGAGATAGTCACCTGAAATGGTTTTCCAACTGTCTTGAAGAGTTATTCATTCCTAGAGATTCCGACATTCCTTGTCGGCTCTTTTGCCTTCACTCTGCGGTCCAGCTCACCCCAAACCATCTTGATCGGGTTCAGGTCCAAAAGTTTGTCATAATCTCACACTTTTTTTGTTAAGCACATAATTTCATATGTGTCCAAACTTTTGGTCTGTACTGTACCTTGACTCCTTTATGCCCACTGATATATTAGAAATTTCGTCTCTCATTACTAAAGCGAAGGCATCAACATGCCAACTTGATCCTATTCCTACTCATCTCCTCAAGGCAGCCTTTACACCGCTAGCTGAGACATTACTTGAAATTATCAATAGCTCACTCCCAACGGGACATGTACCAACTACTTTCAAGACATCAGTCATTAAACCATTGATTAAAAAACCAAACCTTGACCCTGATGTTCTGGCTAATTACAGACCTATATCCAACCTTCCTATAATATCCAAAATTCTAGAAAAAATTGTGTTCAAATTTGTCGCTTCCTAGATGAAAACAAAATCCAGGAATCAGGATTTAGAGCCAATCACAGCACTGAAACAGCCTTAGTTAAAGTCTTCAACGACCTCCTTCTTTCCATGGACAATGGTAATATATACATATTAATTTTACTTGATCTTAGTGCAACTTTTGACACCATTGACCACAATATCCTACTACACAGACTCGAACATACGATAGGCATTAGAAATTCAGCATTAGCTTGGTTCAAATCCTACATCACTGATCGATACCAATTTGTACATGCCCACAACGTCTCATCTTATCATGCTAAAGTTAAATATGGCGTTCTGCAAGGCTCAGTACTGGGCCCCCTACTATTCTCTCTCTATATGCTACCTCTGAAATGCAATGCCATGTTTCCTAATGATTTCACCCACTCATACGCAGATGATACAAAGCTTTATCTCTCTATGAAGCCTAGCGACTGCACTCCGACAACCAAACTCAATGCCTGTCTTGAAGACATTAAAGTTTGGATGTCAAAAAATTTCTTATGCTTGAACTCAGATACAACTGAAGTTATGATGATTGCCTCTAAACAACTGAAGGACACCTCGCTTCACCAGCATAGCTCACTTAGCAGGCCTACACTCTCATTTAGCTCACAAGTGAAAAATCTGGGGGTAATTATTGATCAAGACCTTTCCCTGAATAGCCACGTAAAGCACATTTCTAAAACATCATTTTTTCACCTTAGAAACATTGCTAAGGTTAGGAAGTTCCTGTCCTTTGAGGATGCTGAAAAACTTATACATGCATTTGTTACCTCCAGACTCGACCACTGCAATGCTCTGTTGTCAGGGTGCAGTAACACCTGCATTAAAAGTCTACAGCTAATCCAAAATGCAGCAGCTAGAACACTCACTAGAACTAAGAAATATGAGCATATTTCTCCCATTCTAGCATCTCTACACTGGCTTCCTGTCAAAAGTCGAATTGACTTCAAAATCCTTCTCATTATGTATAAGGCACTTAATGGCTTAGCTCCAGCATATATTACAGATTTACTTGTTCCATACCATCCAGCAAGACCTCAGAGATCTCAAAATGCTGGCCTCCTTGAAAAAGTGACCATATCTAAAAGATCTACTGAAATAGTGTTTGAACTTATCTTTGAACTCTTCCTGCTCATTACTTACTTTGCTAAACTCACTTATTGTATTAGATACACTATTGTATGCATAGCTGCCACAGTAAAGGGAAAGGTCTGAGACACTCCAAACCATCTCTCCCTTTGCATTGTCCCATCAGTTGTGTGAGACTTCAGCACCACCTAAAATGAGGGTGCTCCATTTCTGAAATTGGGTGATAGAAAACCTCAAAGTGATCTCAAAGCAATCTGTGAACTGAACACAATTCTTAAAAATGCAATGGTGGGAGCACATCATGATATACTTTTTTTCTGATGGAAACACAGAAATTACACCCACTGAAAGTCAATGAGACACAGCTCCTCCTTCCTTCCTAATAGGCTTCATAACTGAGCAATGCTGAATATGCAGCTGTATCTTTTTAGCACAGAATTATTTAGGCTATTTATGATTTTGTGACAATAGTGTAACCTGCCACTGATTGTGTTTGGAGAAAATAATATATTTTATTTCAGTGAATGAGTTGTGTCCAGTGGATGCGATTTAAGTGCTCCAATCATTTAGTCCACAATAATGTGCTCCCACCACAGATTACAGTTTTAAAAATTGTGTTCATTTCACAGGTTTCAATGAGATGAGAACTTATCTCTGCAAATTCTAGGTCTATATTATAATGTTATAATGTGTGATGTGTGAGCAAGTACGTTACCAATGATACCAGTGGATAGATCTGGTTGTCTAGTTTAATTCAATACCAAATACCTCGATTGTAAGAGGTATCATGCCCATATAAAGCTTCAGAAAGACAATGAAGCAAAACCGGAGATATGTTTTGCGGCACTAACTTGCGCAATAGGATTAATTAATTGGCGCGTCTGAAGAATGTTTAACTTATTTTCGGCTCGAAAAAATTACCGAGGTCCGGACCTCTGTGTCCTCTATTGTAGCTACGGCCATGATGGAAAGGCCGGATGCTGGACAGGGCAAAGAAATCCGGATGTGTGTGGCCACCCTAGAACCTTAGCCTGTATACAATTAGGAGGGAGCGTTGTAAAGAAAGGTGTAGAGACTTTCTCAAGTGAACGCATAAGTTTGTTAATCAGTAACACAATTACATTTATGTTCGCGTTTTCTTTGATAGTGTGAGTAACGAGGCACTGAATATTTTCATTGAACTTTTTGTACAGCTCCACGGTACATGTTGTTAATACCAATGTAAAAATATGTTCTCTTTCATTTTTTCATCTTGAACCCACATATATTTTTCATATTGCAAGTAAGAAAATTCAGTATTACCATAAGGATTTCCATTGATATTGGTTCCAATGAGCTCCAAAGTTTGTTCATGCAGTCCTGACAGTGGTACACATGTGATTTCCAGTGTGTCTTCATCTTCTCTGATGGGCCTGAGGACAAGCGCTTGTCCAGTCTCATAGTCAACCACGGTGGAGTGCCAGCAGTACTGCTTATTGTTTTTCTCAACAGGAACCCAGCCTTAATTTGAGAACAGTCAAACACAACACATTTTGTTGTTGACATTGTATAATAGGAACAAATAGTACATTTCCAAAAGAGGAGATACATTTAACTAAATGTACAGTAACTATCAGCAGATCAAGCAGAATACAGTTCCAATCCAGTTTTGCAATTTTGTTGTGCTAGTTGATACTACGCCACAAAATAGTTCCAGAAAATTCTAAATACCACTTAAAATGTGACAAACTGTATTTCGATACTGTATTTCGAGACACCACTAACCATCTCATCACTTTTTCACCTCACACATAACATGATAAATGTAGGCTATTAGTCTGAGCGAATTAGGGTTGAAGGTGGAAGTTAATAAAGCCAAAGCATATTTGGTTTCAATTGAACCACAATTTTACGTAGATTTAGGATATCAGGTGCCTGCAGAACCAAAATTTTCCAGAAAAAAGTTATTGAGCTTTGAGTGGACCATTAGTCCAAATGAATGGGATTCGGGTGGATTTTGTACTACTACTACATTTAGGCCTGAAGTATGAAGGGAGGACTAATTTCACCATACATCCCATACATTTTCTGAAAGGAAACACCTTCAGGATATTACATAGCATGGATGGATGCTCCATCCTACTCATTACAATAAATCCCAAAAATTAAGAAATTTGGCATTTGAAAAATTGGCAATTTTTGGTGACATTTAGGCCAGTGGCATGTAGGGGAAACATATTAGACCCCATAAACTATATATTTTCTGAAAGCTTATATGCCCAGGATTCCACCTGCAAGATATTTTCCACATCCTACCCCCTTTATTATTTTAAAGCTTATGCCTATTTTGGTGGAATATTAAAAAATATGGGCATTTCTTGAACAAAAGTGCCAATGGAATATATTAGTAAGTAATAAACCTTGACAAGTAATACTTTTCTTGAAAGCAGGGGGCTTTAGGATCTCAGTAAACATAAATTTAGACAGGTTCCACCTCCTTCCTCCCCTTGATACCCATTTATAGGTCAGCGGGTATTGGTGATTTTGGTGTATAGCCAATGTATTTGGAGCTGAGGCGTTGAGAGAAAGCTATTCTACCCCTTATGCTATACCTTTTCTGAAAGCTTACACACACAGGGTCTCATTTAAAGTGAATTGAGACAGGTCCCACCCTCTTCACCTCTTCACTATCCATGTATAAGGGTGCATTTGGGGCTAATTTGACTAGCGTATAGCTCATTAGCATATTAAAATTATTTTTCAGGAGAACTTGTAATACAAAAAATGCTACTTTCCATGGGTACTTTCATTATATAAAGTTTTATGTTGATAGGACCAAAAGAAAAAAATAGCCCTATTCAGACCTATATAATAATCATTATACCATGGCCTATTCAAAGCCCTATAATTTTTTCCCGGTACAAATTGGTGCTGCAGGCACCCCAAATTCTTAATCTACAGAAAATTCTGCTTCAATTGATACAAAATATGCTTTGGCTATATTTACTTCCACCTTTGACCCTTTTTTGGGCTAATTCGCTTAGACTATATCTGTTTATCTTCATTGTCTGTTTTTTTTTTCTTCTTGAGAAAGAGGTGTGCATTGACAAAGGCATTTAAAGCGGATTTTAAGACATTGGTAAATGGGTCTACTACAGTGGTGAGCCTGCACAGAGCTGCTCCGCCTAAGGTCAGAATTTGTTTGTCACATTTCTATCAAAGCTAATTGTCATCCCTGAGATGCCATGTTAAGGAAATCTACAGTACATGGGCCTGACCAAGTTGAAGATGCATCACTCGGATTTTTAAAATATAAAATAACTGTATATTCCCACTGTAGGCATATGGGCCCTATCTTGCAGAAGGCGCACCATGCCTTCGCGACTCGCGCAAGCTGTCATTGCTATTTTGTGCGAGCGCATGGTTCGTTTTTCTGTCAAGTAATTCACGTTGTCTAATTAGCAAGTGACTTTGCGTCCTCGGAGGTGTGTCGAAGGTGTGGCTAGGCGCAAAGCGCAACAGATGCTATTATACAGACGCAGAAAGGGATCCGCCACTGATTGGCAAAAACCTGGTCATTCGTCAGTCATGCATTCCTGAAATGCTATTTTATGGGCGCACAACGCAATAGGTAATGCAGTCCTCGTTCCAGCAAAACAATGACGGCCACAAAAACAATTATTTAAATCGGAAAATCATTATGATATTCAGGAAGATGTGGTTAACCACAATTTATTAGCCTGCAACAGAAAACGCACAAGGATATAAGAAGGGGGGACGTTAAATGGAGAATCAATTTTACTTTCGCTTTCGAACAAATATTCCGAGATATCTATCTGGATTAAATCAGCTTCCTCCGTGTCTTGTGCAGGCTGTAGACATCAATATATTACCAGACCCATTACGGCTCTGACTATTACTAGACCCGACTTGTGAGCTTGCTCGCTATTCAATATTTTAATTTCTTTAAATGCACAAGGAGGAGATCAGCTGGTGTGATAGCAATTCACCAGGCGCTTTGCATGATTAATTAGGCATCCTAAGTCCAACCTTTTTGAACTTTGCGCCGGCGCAAAGTTCATTGTCTGCGCTGTGAAAATGGCAAAATCCCGCCGGCACACCCCCAAAACCATATGCGTCATCAGCCAAACAACATTTGACATTGCGTCGTCAAAATAGGGCCCTATTTATTGTCCCCATATTTGATGACCTGGTTACTTTTTTTGAAACTTGTGCCATTTTTTTTTTTTTGTGGTGGAGTGCTCCAATTTTTGAATGAAGCGGCTCTCTGATGGACATGTTTGCATGAGGGAGAGCGGCTAGTCACTGTCTCTTCAGCAAAGACCAGGGCCCAGTTTTTTCGGATCATGGATTGGATCAAATGTTGGAAATGAGTTTTTCAGAGGCAAAGGAGGGATTTCAGATAAGATCAGATCATGTAATCCAATCCTACTTTTGATCGGATCAAACCTGCCCTTTGGGTTTAAAGTTTGAATTCTGTTTGGGATCTATTTGTTCCAAAAAAACAGGATTATCCTGATCCCATCAGAAGGGGGGATTCAGTTGTGATCTTTTGAACTTAACAAAATCATAGATTTTGTTGACACTGATCATGGAAATAAAGAGAATCTAGGTAGCAGGGGGGTATTCCATTAAAGTCGCTAATGATAGCCGGGTTTACATGATGGATGGATAAAAGCATTTTGGTCTCAGTGCTGGTGTTTTCTTAGTATGGCATCCCCAATTTCCCCCATTTTTTAGCTTTAGCTTAGCATAGGCGCTGGCATATAATGTTGCCAGATAGCAACTTTTTGGCAACTTTGCACTGAGACCAAAATGCTTTTACCCACATATGTAACTCCAGGTAAGGGGGTGAATAACCAATTTTCATAAAGAGGTGAACTATTCCTTTAAATCACTACAGCCCAGTGGCATGAATGATGAATTCATCTTGACGTGTTTTTTATACGCTAGAATGATGAATTCATCTTGACGTGTTTTTTATACGCTAGAATGTTATACCTATTCACATCTTGTATTTTACTTTTTTATGTTCGCAAAAAATATTTGTGCATTTGATACATGACTGTACTTTATATTTGCAAATGTAACTGTAACATCCAACAATATAACTATATGTAATGTATAGACGATGTGTATCTATGTATATTGGTATCTATGTATATCAGGTAGCCTAATTGACAGCAGAACCAATAAGAAACTCTTGCGTCCAGTGACGTTTTTCAAACTGGGAACACTGATGATGGGCTAGTCCCGAAACGTTTGTTACCCCATTTTTGTTCTGTTTTCTTTTCGGCTTTTGTTCTTGTGTGCGGCCTCCCTTATTCTTGTTCACTTGCATGGATTTATTTGGAAGTTACGCACCAAGCAAGACAACACCATAAGACAAAGGCACGGACACCACTCTCCCCTTCTGCACGTAGCCAGCATTTTGAAACTACTGAGGTCTGAAATGCGCACAGAGTGCGCTGGAAAATTTTCAACATTGGAGATCTACTGAAATAGTGTTTGAACTTATCTTTGAACTCCTCCTGCTCATTACTTACTTTGCTAAACTCACTTATTGTATTAGATACACTATTATATGTATAGCTGCCACAGTAGAGGGAAAGGTCTGAGACACTCCAAACCCCCTCTCCCTTTCCCTTCTCCCACCAGTTGAGTGAGACTTCAGCACCACCTAAATTGAATGAGGGTGTTCCATTTCTGAAATTGGGTGATAGAAAACTCCAACATGATCTCACATCAATCTGTGAAATGAACACAATTCTTAAAAATGCAATGGTGGGAGCACATCAATTTAGACTTTTTTGTGATGGAAACACAGAATTCATACCCACTGAAAGTCAATGAGACACAGCTCCTCCTTCCTTCCCAATAGGCTACATCACTGAGCAATGCTGAATGTGCAGCTGTCTCATTTTAGCACAGAATCTTTTAGGCTATTTATGATTTTGTGTCAACAGTGTAACCTGCCACTGATTGTGTTTGGAGAAAATATCTTTTATTTCAGTGAGTGAGTTGTGTTCAGTGATTTAAGTGCTCCAATCATTAGGCCTAAGTCTACAATAATGTGCTCCCACCACAGATTACAGTTTCAAGAATTGTGTTCATTTCACAGATTTCTATGAGATCAGGTTGAAAACTTCTCTGCAAACTACAGGTCTATATTATAATATGTGATGATCTTGCAAGTTCAGCCTTTAACACTAGATAAAGACATTTCCCTCACATAAATATAGGCAATCTTTATACTGAAATTGAACCCTCTCATTCTCTAGTAAGTACGTTACCAATGATACCAATGGATAGACCCGGTTGTCCAGTTTAATTTAATACCAAATACCTCGATTGTAAGAGCAGGCATACCCATATAAAGCTTCCGAAAGACAAGGAAGCAAAACCCGCAATATGTTTTGCGGCTCTCGCGCGCACAAAAGGATTAATTAATTGGCGCGTCTGAAACTTATTTTCGGCTCAAAAAAATTACCGAGGTCTGGACCTCTGTGTCCTCTATTGTAGCTACGGCCATGCCACAGGGTGTCACATAATATAAATTGTGACAGGTGCCACCCACTTCATCTCTTCACTACTCTTTTATATGGGTGTATTTTGGGATAATTAGATTAGTCTATTGATCATCTGCATATAAAAAAAACATGTAGAATTACTATAACTATATACAAAAAATGGTTTTCATGGGTAATATCACTGTATAAAGTTGTTTTTTGATAGGCCTCAATGAGCCTATTTTCTTTTCTTTTAGTCCTATTCTGGCCTATAATGGCACACATGTTGAATTGATGAGAATGTAACATATTGCCTCAACTAAGATTTCTTACAAAGGATACAAGGAGTTTTTATTGTCGCATACATATAATTACGAGGCAACTGTAAAAAATGCAGTGAAATTTGTGTCTGGTGTCAGCCTATTTGTGCAAGACAGGACATTAGGCGGGGGTACACCAACAAGCACCCAAGAGCAACAGGGGCAAGGAAAAACTCTGTTACCTAAGGAAGAAACCTTGGGCAGATGCATGGCTCAGGTGTCTAACCCTGCCAGGGGTCAAGGTGAGGGAAAGAGAATGGCAGGAGAGAAGGGACAATGTGCATTTGCCTGTGGGGAATGGGCATGGTGTTGTATTGTGTGGCGTTGTATGAGGGGAGACGTATGGTGACAGGGGTTGTGGAGTGGGTAATATGCTGAAAGTATCAGAGGCTGTCTGGAGTATGTGTGTGTGTGTGTGTCTGTGTGTGTGTGTGTGTGTGTGTGTGTGTGTGTGTGTGTGTGTGTGTGTGTGTGTGTGTGTGTGTGTGTGTGACGGGTGGTGAGCATGTAATGGCAGAAAGATGAAGTGAAAGTGATTATCAGGGTACATGTGCTGTATACATTTTCAAGGGTCAGGGACCTTTCTGTCTGTGTGTTGTGCATTGTGTGTGGGCCAATGAAGGTGACAGGGGAGAGTAGTGTAGGTGTGTTGTTTGTGGGCAAGTGTGTATGTAGGGGGGCAATGTCTTGTAAGTATCCTGAGGGGACTTAGGATAGGAAGCAGTGTACTGTATTTCTTAGGACTTTTAATATATTTTTCTGGACATCTGAAGTTGAAAAAAATTCTTTTACTTTTGCGACTTTCAGGGAGTGTCATGGGTTAATCAGGGTGATGTAACCCTAGGTGTCTAATAAAACATATGGCTAATCAGCTTCTCCATATTGTTAGAGGCCAAGAATATATAAATGTACTGTTGATTCACAAATCTGCAGTAGGCTTGCTGTATAAGCAGTAAGCTATAGTATTCCTATCTGATAAGGGAAACATTTCAATAGCATAAACTGTACTATGTGGTTTTGCATGCATCAAGGCATCCACCCCATCATTACCATGAACTACCATAATTCCATAATGTACTGCATTATGTTGAAATTCATTGATTTTCAATGTGCATTGGCAATGGGCTAATGTGCATTACAAAGTTTTCAATTTTCACATTCAGCATGATATTTCAAACAAATTTGTTTTCTGTAGGTGTTGTGTACCTGGGAACAGTTATGCTCATTTAAGAAAAGAAGAAAAAAAAAGAAAAGAAAAAAACAGCAGAAATCGATTCAGCACCTAAAAATCATATAGAACCAATACTTTAAGTACTTTTCCTCAAAAATGCCTAGTGCTTCTTATTTTGAGCTCTTTTTCAATTTCTGGTCTAGTCTATGGGAATTCAATCATGGTCACAGTGTTTGCAAAACCTATCAACCTTTATTTGGTGGGAAAGATTATTAAGCATATGTATGGAACCTTTTTTGGTGACTTGTGTTTCTGACTGTTTGCATTTTCTGAGACACCACTATTCAGCCTAGCAGTTAACCTGCTACGGAGCTGGTTAGTGTGGGAGCATGTTACCCCTGCAACTCAAATGAGATTACCGTTCAAAAGGTCCGCTTTAATGTTGTGATTGAGGGTAAATTGACGTATGAGCTGCGCCGAATCACGTTGTTAGGTTTCCAGTAGGTTCGCAAAGTCAGTAGGGGGTCACAGTTACCGCAAAGCGAAAGCACTTCAGTAGCATAAGTGAAGGAGAACGGGAGAGCTCCTCCCGCATGTCATTAAGATTAAGGGCCCTATTTTGACGACGCAAAGTCAACTTTGTTTGACGGATGACGCATATGGTTTTGGGGGCGTGTCGGCGGCTTTTTGCTATTTTCACAGCGCAGAAAATGAACTTCGCGCCGGCACAAAGTTAAAAAAGGTTGGACTTAGGATGCCTAATTAATCATGGGTGTGTTATGGGTGTAACACAGACATAACCAATGACAGATCAATCTCTCATTGCCTTTAAGAACGAAGAGCGCAAAGCGCCTGGTGAATTGCTATCACACCAGCTGATCTCCTCCTTGTGCATTTAAAGAAAGTAAGCTCACACGTCGGGTCTAGTCATAGTCAGAGCCGTAATGGGTATGGTAATATTAAATTGATGTCTACAGGCTGCACAAGACACAAAGGAAGCTGATTTAGTCCTGATAGATATCTCGGAATATTCATTCGAAAGCGAAAGTAAAATTGATTCTCCATTTAACGTCCCCCCTTCTTATATCCTCACGCGTTTTCTGTTGCAGGCTAATAAATTGTGGTTAACCACATCTTCCTGAAAATCATAATGATTTTCCGATTGTAATAATTATTGTTGTGGCCTTCATTGTTGTGTTAGAACGAGGACTGTATTACCTATTGCGTTGTGCGCCCATAAAATAGCATTTCAGGAATGTGTGACTGACGAATGACCAGTTTTTCCCAGTCAGTGGCGGATCCCTTTCTGTGTCTGTATAATAGCATCTGTTGCGTTTTGCGCCTAGCCACACCTTCGACACACCTCCGAGGACACAAAGTCACTTGCAAATTAGACAACGTGAATTATTTGACAGAAAAACGAACCATGCGCTCACGCAAAATGGTGCGCTGTCTGCATTATAGGGCCCTAAGGATTACTGTTTGACATTTGAAGTTATATGTGTGTGTATTGGAATCAAAGTACAAATGTATGGTAAATTTGTCTCAGCTGCAGGGACGCTGGAAGTGGGGGTGCTGAGGGGGCTGCAGCACCCCCTGGATTTTAGATTCTGTCTTGCAGCACTCATCATAAATTCGTCGTGCGAGAGGGACAGCTGTTAATTCACTATCTTGTTTTGAACTTAGAACCGTATTTGTTGGAAAATGAGAGATACAGAGGAGACTTGTGTGTGGTTACATTGCTACCAACCAATATAAAATGGTAACCAATGAAAAATGAAAATCTTACGTGATCAGACTCAGCCTATGCAGAATAATCTGTTGCAAATTCAAAGTTGGTGTTCTTTGTTCTCTATGCGTAGCGCATCACATCGTCACTGATGGTGCACAGCCCTTATTTTTATCCATTAGAAAAAGTTCGGCCGTCTCATCACCCGCTGTTAACCCTGCGTGTGCGAGCGCAACAGCCAAACATTCATGAGTCTGTGTAACTTACCCGACAGTTCGCACATCCAGACATATGCCTATCCCGCTCGGACTTTATGTGTAAAATTGCTTTGTCTGTGTGCCTAGTCCCAGTCCCATTTCCCTTCCCACTCGTCTTGCACGCACTTGTTTGCAAGTGTCCTCCAAAGTGACACCCCTCGATTGTGTCGTGAGAAGTGTAGAGGTCGAAAACAGGACCTCTGTTGCGCTTCGCGTAAACGTCTTCACCTGTTTTACGTGTATGGATGGATATAAGCATAGATATAGAATCCCTGATATAAGGCTCTAAACCAGGGTAAAGTGGCACAGTAGGCCTATGTCCTGGTTACACAGATTAGCCTATCTTAATAGTTTAAATAGGTCAAACTGTAGCCTATGCCCTGACGCAAGTCATTAGGCTACTCAAAACAATTCTTTATTTTCATCCTAAAACTAAGTTGTAATTGCATGTTCATTAAAGTTCATGAAAGTTTTGATAGGCCCTATCCTACCCTTTTTTTTGCTATTAACTCGTAAATGTGTAATATCATTTTGTAGGCCCGAGTGTCTTGTCTAGGGCATTGAGCATACTTTTTTTTAACCGTAATATGAAACTTTTTTCTTTTTTTTTTTTTTTTTGCGCAGTGTCCTCAGCCCCCCCAGCTGTAACTGACTTCCAGCGTCCCTGCTCAGCTGTGTTTATGAGTAAGAGTGCATCGTTAACCAGACAGCCATCTCTGTATGCATGTGGTAATTATTTGTCCTAGCGAACTACCAGTGTATGCGTCTGTATATTGTCATGTAGAGCTCATGTTCAATTGAGAAGACAATTCCATTTTGTGCAAATTATTATCAAGTTTGTACTATGAGTAGTTTAAGGAATATGTCCATGCTGCGCTGAACTTAAGTGATGTGTGTGTGTGTGCGCCATGCATGTGTGTGCTCCAGGCCACGAGGCCTTCACGTGGCTGGTTTATTCATCTGTAATTACTACATGCTGCGTGTACTTTGTTTTCTACTGACATTATGCTTAAAGTATAAGGGCCCTATCTTGCAGTCGGCAATGAGAGATTGATCTGTCATTCGTTATGTCTGCGTTACACCCATAACACACCCATGATTAATTAGGCATCCTAAGTCCAATCTTTTTGAACATTGCGCCGGCGCGAAGTTCATTTTCTGCGCTGTGAAAATAGCATAATCCCGCCGGCACGCCCCCAAAACCATATGCGGCATCCGCCAAACAACATTTGACATTGCGTCGTCAAAATAGGGCCCTAAGTCCGGAGTAAGTTTAAGCATAGTCCTGCTGCACAAGCCTTCTAACAGCAATATATTTCGCATTAAATGAAAGAATTTCGAACAGCATAGACTTAACGCGAACACGAAACACTTTACATTGAGTCAATGTAACCTTAGATCTTACTTTCGGTTTCCAATAGTCAGGTCCCATTGATTCAGTGTAAAGTGCCTGTTCGCTTCTGCGTGCACGTTCTGTCTGTGCTGTACTAAATTATTTTGTTCCACTCGCTACCTAGCGCATTTAGCAAGCTCTTTCAACAGGGCTATGCTTGAATTCAGTCCGGTGCTTTCCTTTCATGTCTGAACTGTATAGTGGAAGTAAGTGTATTTATCAATGGAAATATTTTAGTTATTCATCATTACTTCTGTATGCCCGTCTCCATTAAGTTGAAGTTACTAGACATCTCCACCAGTTCTGACCAACTGGCTGTAGCGCTTCAAACTTCTCCGACCCTCAGTTTTTATACAGTCCTTTAAACAAGTTTCTCCATTTCAATTACTGTTAGCTAGAGTAATGGAACAGAACCCCCACTAAAACTAGCGCCGCTTGTCGAAATTAGTGTGGCTTAGCGAATAGCTCCCTTGATGGAATACACCTAATGAGATGGCAAACAAACAAAAATATATTTCAAAGCTGTCAAATAAATATCACTAGTCAGAAAATTAAATCAAACAATGGCAGTTTATGGCAAACTGTATTGTATTTCTTGCTTAGCCAGTAGGGGCTAAAAAATTGGCTAAATTTAACGGAATATTGAACTTTTTTTATGAAAACTGGTCATTAAACCCCTTTCCTGAAGTTACATATGTGGGTCTCAGTGCATGCGCTTTCCTAATCTGGCAACTTAAGTTTTAGCTTTAGCTTAACATAGGCGCTAGAATGTAGTGTAGCCAAAGAGTTGCTATCTGTCTACATTCCAACACCATGCAAAGCTAAACCTGGGACTTATGGTTTAGGCTCCAGCATGACTTTTAGTGGAGAAAAATAATAATAAAAAAACAGAACGAAAACAACAGCTTCGCTGCTTGGACCCCTAATAATTACATTATGGTCTGGATCACCAATCGCCACCAGTTCTTGCTTGTCCCAATAAACACATTTTTCGAAACTTTCATCCCAATCCGTGCTGTACTTTTCGAGTCATCCTGTCAGATTAGTAAAATGCATACACTAAGGCCAAAGTGCTTTTAGCCACATATACTCTAGGTAAGAGAGTGAATAGCCATTTTTAATAAATAGGTGGGATATTCCTGTCTGTGATATTCAGGATTTGGTAATCCTGAAATTTGATACTCGGATCACAGTGGTCCAATCCAGTGTTTCTTTAAAAAAACTGGCATAAAAGTGAGTTGGATCAGGTGATTCTGGATAGCCAAACATGGGATTCTGAAATCCAAATCAATATGATCCAGATTACACTTTTTGAAAAATTGGGCCCAGGACATGATGACTGTGATATGCAGCAAGAGGAGGCTTCTCCATGCGGCACCTCCATGACCACGCTGGCTGAGAGATTTCACATGCCCATCACACCCATCTCCTCCTTCTTGCGGGTCATTTCCTGAAGGCGGATCCTGATCATCCAGGCAACCATTTCCCAAAAGCATAGTTGCTAACCAGTTAACAACTTATTTGCTTGGCAATGGGAAATTGCATTGCAATCAATGTTGCAGCTAACTATGCTTATGGGAGACACACCTGTGATCTTTTTAGCATTATTATTATTATTATTATTATTATTATTATTATTATTATTATCTAATTCTAATACATTATACTTGCGCCCTCTCGTTCCCCCTCTCTCCCTCTCTGCAATTTCACTACATATTATACAGTAGTATTTCTCTGTATGTGACAAATAAACTCTTGAATCTTATAAGTGAAAGCGTGAGCCAAAGGAATAGCCTACACCAGGCTACACCATCTTTAAGGATTTTTGTAAGGTGGCAAGTCATTGGTGACCTGTGTAATGCCAGTTTGTTTGTTCATAACTTACCACAAAATTATTTTAGAGATTATTTTTCCCTTGTATGCTGTGCTTTGTCTTTCTCCAAGTTACTGACACACACTATTCAATTCAATTCAATTCAATTTTATTTGTAGAGCGCACAAATACAGTACATTGTCTCGCGGCGCTTTACAGACAGTACGGGAAGCATCCATGAGAATCAGGGGCAAGGAAAAACTCCCTCGCTTTGTAAATAATTTGTTATGTAGGAAGAAACCTTGGGCAGATCCACGCCTCATGGACTCAGCCTACCTGCCTGGGGCCTAGTAAAGTATCCGTAAAGTCTGATGTATAGATTGACCATGGTTGACACAAAACAGTATGAGTACTGAATGTAGTCAGAGATGATATGCACATAGTTTGTGTGACAGTCTGGGCCAAGGGATGGAGTCAGTAGTTGGAGTGTGGGATTAGTCAGTAATTGGAGTGAGATCAGAGTTCATTGGGTGTTGGTCGCCATCACTACAGTACAGACAAGCAATATTGTGCAAATGACAAATGACCGACCCCTCCAGCCTGAGCCATTTCTTAGTTTGATTTTTTTTATTTAAAAAAGTAAAGCCATATTGCCCTGCTCTATTTGTGATGTCAAGCATGAGGGCTACTTTCTCTGGTAAGGTGAGGTTTGCTCACAGCACTGCAAGGAAGGTGGACTGTGATTGGCAGTTGTCGTTGTGTTTCCAACTGCATGTAATGGACCACCTTTGCATTTCTACGAGCACTCAAAGCTCTTTACAGTGCATGCCTTACACTGACCCATCCACACACTGGAGGCTGCCATCCTAGGCACAAACCTGCTCACCAGAAGCAACTTAAAGGAGAAATCCATTGTGAATCAGTCAATAGTCCTGTTGTTCCAGGTACCTGAATTCTGTCTTTATGAAAAAGGACAAGATAATTTGATACCACATAGGCCGAATAACAAACCGATTACTAAGGCTGACTGAATGTGGAGTGGGGATCAAAACTGCAACCCTCCGCTTGCAGAATGGTATCTCTTCCACCAGCCCCACACGTGATCCGAGTAAATATGCCCACACCATCACTATGATCGAACTGAATTTGATCAAGATCACCAATATGCTTATGTATATGGTGAAAGTTTTTTTTCATCATTACCTATGAATGCTTCTGACCCTTCTGACTTCGGATACACCACCAGTCAACAAATGTTTTTGTAAGTATACAAAAGTTGCAAAGCTTGCATGTAGTACAATGGTGATCCCTATAATGATACTCATAAACCAACTGCAAATTTGTGCTCTTCACTCAAAGTAATTTATAACATTTCCTCTAGTTTATAAGACAGCAATAGTTTTATCACTATACGGTTTTATTTACCTACCTGGAATGTGTCCATGCTCATCAGGTACAGGATTGCCATCAACTTGTTGAACTCTATGTGCAGGCACCCAATTATCAGGCACAGATTTGAAATCCTCCTTCAAGTTCCATGTGAAGCCTAAAAAAACATTCATCAACTGTGTTACAATGGAATAAATTCTTTAATGATGGCCAATAAGATATGTAATAAGAATAGAGCAGATAAATATTTTACCTGTGCAGTTTTTGTGAGAAGACTGAAACTTCTTGAATCTCTTGTCTGCTTGCTTATTTGGTTTCCGATCTAGACGTGCCCAGAGGTAATGTTGACCTTCAAATTTGGTAAAGAAAAGAAAAGCATGTCAGAAATGTTTTACTGTAAAAGAAAAACAGTGAAATGTTCAGCTTCATGAGAAACTTGTGTAGCCGGAGTGCATCACACACAGGTCTCGAATCCGCCACCTCGCCAGCTACAATAAACCCATGGCATGTTGAACGCTCTAACCACTGAGCTGAAAGCCCAGATTTCTAACTCAGCAGTTAGAAGCAGTTCTTGAAGGAGATTGGGTTGTGAGGATTAACCGATCCTGTTGGCATCCATTACACTTGTGAAAAGCTTTACATTTGAACTCTTTCCCATGTTCTGTAGGTCTGTGAAGTTTTGAAATTGTAGGTGCAAGAAAACCACTTGACACCAAACCTAGTTATTTTTCCAATTTGTAATTGAGTCGTTTATATTTTTATGATATTCTGTCCTGTCCTACAGGGACCACAAAACATAAAAGTTAAACACTTTGAATCCGTCATCAAGGTGGCACACAATGGCTATAAATACAGAGAATATGTTTAAACCTTCCAGAAGAGTCATGTAATTGAAACCAAAAAGGACAATTTTGGCTTCAGTTGCCATCTTATTTTTAACGTACAAAATGGTTGTGCCTTTTCTTATCTTTCTGACTTAATGCATAGATACACACCGTCAAGAACTCTTAATAAGCAATAACTGCTCTGTTGATCTATCACAAAAACTAAATATAAATGCCATGGTGATTGTGCCTTTGCAACAGTAGCAGCTAAACTGTGGAACAATCTACCCCTTCACATTAGGATGGCACATTCTCTATCTTTATTCAAATCCAATTTTAAGACACACCTTTACTCCCTAGCTTATAAGGTCATGTAATTTAAGTAGGCCTATCCTTTGCCTATTTATGGAGGCCTTATCCTCAGGGAAAACAGTATCTAGCATGTACAAGTTGTCATAATATTGAAAGACCTGGAAAAAAATAGGCTTGCAATTGATGCCGTCTTTCCAGAGGTTAACAGATTTAAAAAAAAAAAAAAAATTCTTCAGCACATACCTTCTATAGGTATGTTCTATTGGTATGTGAAGTTTGTAGGTACTTTGCAATCAAAATCACTTGACACCAAATTTAGTAATTTTTCCAATTGTTACAAAAGCATTGTATGCATTTCTTTCAGTCAATAGAACATCACGGGTGGCTCAGATAGCAATGTCATTTCAGAAATCTACATGTCTGTCCGTGAGAATATAGGGCACATGTCGGAAGAACGCAATCCGAGAAAATCGCAATTTAAAGTTTTTTTTTCAAAATTGGGTGTTTTTGTTTTTTTCAGAATGTGCAAATTGAAGTCCTAAAGAAGCAATTCCATGTTTCAGAACAGCATTGGTTGCTTTAAAAGGGCATATTTTATCTTTGAAAATTGCTATCGTTCACGGACAAAGCCGTATTTTGAATTGGGCGTACTCTTTTGTTCTGTCGGCCAATCAGCTGTATGTTTGAAGTGACCATAGGGCTACTCAAGACTGAATAACAAAACGTTACGTTAGGCATACTAGCCTGCTGGTGTAGGCCTAATCGTTTGTTGTAGCCTACTGTTGATATGAATCAGAGACACTTTGAAGGACTTATGAACTGAACTGTAGAAGGACTGTATGAACTGAACTGTTGAAATGAACTGACTGAACGAGGAGGGAGGAAAAGTCTCTGTTTGTAGACTAGGATACCCAAATCGAAGATGCACTAAAGTGGATTATTATTGCCTTGTGGAATCGGAACTGAACTGAACGAGGAGGGAGTCATTTATGTACTCTTTACCCTTATGGCCGAATACAGATTGTCCCTGCATAAATGAAAAACGCACACCATGGTTAGTACTTATAGAGTCTGATTATGTGGTCCCTTGCTTGGTTTGTCTGAAAATTAAGTGGAAATATGCTTTAGAAGTGCTTATATTTTAGGCGCTAGGTAGCATGTAACAACAGCTGAATGAATTAACTAGCCACTACATGTATGGTGCATTTCTACCTGTCGATCTCTTTCAAGTCATTTAAATAAAAAACGGACACCGTGGTTATTATTAATAGAGTCTGATTATGTGGTCCATTGCTTGGTTTGTCTGAAAATTAAGTGGAAATATGCTTTAGAAGTGCTTGTATATTATGCGCTAGGTAGCATGTTACAACAGCTGAATGAATGAACTAGCCACAACATGTATGGTGCATTTCTACAAAACGGACACTGTGGTTATTATTAATAGAGTCTGATTATGTGGTCCCTTGCTTGGTTTGTCTGAAAATTAAGTGGAAATATGCTTTAGAAGTGTTTGTACGTTAGGCGCTAGGTAGCATGTAACAACAGCTGAATGAATGAACAAGCCACTACATGTAGGCCTATGGTGCATTTCTACCTGTCGATCTCTTTCAAGTAATTTAAATACAAAACAAACACTGTGGTTATTATTTATAAAGTCTGATTGTGTGGTCCCTTGCTTGGTTTGTCTGAAAATTAAGTGGAAATATGCTTTAGAAGTGTTTGTACGTTTGGCGCTAGATAGCATGTACTGACACTCGGCTGACAGATCAGTAACAGGGGGGAGGGTCGATTTAATGTCATGCAAATGAGAACATTCAGCCAGGCAAAGGAAAATCTTTAAGGCTAGATATCTCTGCTTTCAACTCTCAGATGGGTGCACTTTCAGATGGCTACAACTTCTTCAAATGTTGTCGGATTTTCATGTGTAAGACATTGTTAGAAAGCTTAAAGCATACACTTTCAGAATCTGCGCATAAGCCAAATTGCCAAAAATGCACTTGAGCCTCTCAATCTCATGTCTAGCCACATTATTATGCCACTAAACTAATGTGGATAAATTCAGCATTTTTTGGGAGAGGAGAGGAATGCTTTAAAGAGTGGTATGCATAAATGCTAGGATTTAGGGTGGACTACTAGATCAGTAACCCAAGTGCAACTTTCTGTGCCAGCTTTCAGAAACACCTACGACCACATTAGAACAATATCATCCATTTCACACTTCAAAAACACTCACAAGTCATTTCAGTACATATGCAACCATTAAAAACCTACAGTAGCTGCATTAAGACACAACAAATGCACACATTACTCATGTTGATTCAGTGTTGTTTATCTCGTCTTCATTTGTGATATAATTTGACCAGCATGGTCTCAGGGCCGTTGCAACAGGACAGGCAAACCAGGCAATTAGGCTAATGAAAGTTGCTTGAAGATTATAACAATGCGGTTTATGCTGGTGTTTATGGGAGGTGAAGGGCCCACATGCCCTGTTTGCTTGGGCCCCCCTAAGTACCTTGAAACAGCCCTGCATGGTGTTGTTGTTACTATAGCTGTTTTCAGACCGGCAAGCCTGGTGCCTGCTCCCGCACCAGTTACAATGGGAACCAAAGTGCTGACCCGAGAACGGCCCGTATCCAGACAAATTTATGCAAGCCCATGACACATTATCCACAAAGGGCATGGCTTCGACACAAAAGCAGACAGTTTAGCATATTAATGTTGCCATCTAACTTCTACTTGATGTGTGGTCCTTCAAATATTGAGCAAATATTTCTCTCATTCGCTGATCACTGCACAAACTCATTTTCACTTGATTTCCCTCTTTATCCCTGCTCACGTGCTTTGACCCCTTTGGTGACGTTCACTCATGTGGTCACGGTTAGCTTTGGTCACAAAACAACAACCAATACTATAGGCTACAGAAATTCATGGCCTTATGAAAAACTAATGATAAATAAAAAACAAAGTTGTATGCTATGGTATAATGCTTCAAAAAATATGGTTTCAAACCTGCTGTGCAGACACCGTTCATGGACCCTGGTTCACGGGCAATCCTGCGTGCACAAATTACATCACTTTCTCTTTCTCTAGGCTATGCATCTACATTAAATTCCCTTCGCAGATATGGCATCTTTGTTCACGATTGAATCAGGCATATCACTTTAACTAGAATGGGCTAGACTTAATGGGTGACTGCGACTTTACTTGCTGTGAAATAATTATTGGGACGTTATGCGTGTCGGTATACACTGCATTGCCTAATGTGCAAGGAGATCGCTAAAATGTTTACCGTTAATGCACTGAAAGTTATTCATTGGCTTACTGAAAACTTCATACTCTTCCTGAAAATAATTATTTTAATTACAGTCTGAGGAAGAGATCGTGCTGCAAGTCCCTCATTCGTGTTCCTTTCACCTGCCATCATGCTCGCGTGTGTGCAAGTTATGGACAAGTTATGGACTGGTGCGCAATCTACACCATACTGGCTTAAACAGAAGAGTTTGGAAAATTACTACCCGAAACTAAAAAACAGACCAGGCCTCTATTTGAGACCGGCCTTTAACGCCAAACCTGTAGCCACACCAGGCGTGTAAAAGAGACAGGCGTCTATTTGGGACTCGGCCATTATTTGAAGTGTTACGGTATTTATTTTATTAGGGCCTGAGCACCGAGGTGCACGAGGCCGGAACGGAATGGTATGGTAGGAATGGTAGGCTACTAATAAACTGAGTCGCTTTCATTTTATGGAATTATTGAGAGTTTTGTGGATGTATCCCTGATATTCCCCAACTGGTTGTCATCATTTCAAGCCTAATGAAGCAAGATGTTACTGTTCGTTTTTGTCGCAGATGAACTTAATATTAGATCAGGCAATGACAATAATTATGATACTACAAGTTATTAGCAGAGAAATTTTAATAAACCATAAACGGGCTCTGTTATTAGCCCTTAGAACCCTATTTACGCAAAATGCAGCCAAAAACACGCCCCTTCTTCTCTAGCCCCACCTACGCACTGTGTACATACCATAGGGGAGAGCCACCTTTAATAGGGCTCTCTTGAGGTGGGATTATCTACATTAAATAATGACCAGTTTGTGAGTTATATGACATAAAAGAGATATGTACATTGGATCAAATAATAAACTGCGTTTGTATTATGCCTATTTATTTCATTGAATTGTGTCACAAGTGCTTCAATCAAATGTGGAGTTCTGCATACCAAAATAAACGGCGGTCGCTATCGTTTTATGGAGTTATTGAGAGTTTTTTGGATGTAACCCTGATATTCCCCAACTGGTTGTCATCATTTCAAGCCTAATGGAGTAAGATGTTGCTGTTCGTTTTTGTTGCAGATGATCAGGCAATGACAATAATTATGATACTACAAGTTATTAGCAGAGAAATTTTGATAAACCGTAAACAAGCTCTGTTCTTAGCCCTTAGAACCCTATTCACGCAAAATGCGGGCAAAAACACGCCCCTTCTTCTCTTGCCCCGCCTACGTGCTGTGTACATACCGTAGTGGAGGCACGTTAAGGTGAAATTGTCTAGATTGAGGGATGAGCACTTCACGACGTACATGGCTGAAATGTGTAATGAGATGTGTAAATTGGACCAATTAATAAACTGCGCTTGTTAATAAACTGCGCTTACTTCGGAGGATTAACTCACAAGTGCTTCAATCAAATGTGGAGTTCTACATACCAAAATAAACAACGGAATCTCCTGATTCTAATGGTATGTGGCATAACCATGAATCGAAAGTCTCTAGCGCCCCCCTAGTGGTCAAATATTATAACTTGGAAACGGTTTGACGTAGCTTATCCAAACTTAGTATATGGACTCCAGACCGTGATCTGACTACGCATAACCATGAATCAAAAGTCTCTAGCGCCCCCTTGTGGTCAAGCAGAATCGTCTTTGGCTTTAGTTTTGGATGAATTGCACTTGTCATTTTCTTTGAAAGTGAAACAAGAAAGTGCACTGAAGTTTTTCGTTCTGAAAAAGATGTCTTTGCCGTGTTACCGACGGGCTACGGGAAAAGTTTGATATACCAGCTAGTACCACTGGCCGGAACGCTAGCCTATTACGTGGAGAGGCAGTTTGAAAGACAACGCAATCACCCGCCCCTCCATTGAGGTACAGTCTATCAGTGGTCTTCAGACTATACATTCTTATGATATAGTCTGACGTGTCAGGCTAAGTCACTACAATCAACCTGCATGAATCAACATGGTCAGTGCCGTCTACCTGGCATCTTTGAAAGATTGCCTCGGACTGTTTTGGATTGAAACATCGACAGCGTTCACCTTGTTTCCTTCAGTTTGCTGGCTAACCTGTCGGATGAATCGTCTGCCTTCCCGTCTCTGAAGACAGGAGCATTATTTGCACCATATGAGCCTGCCTCATTACCACCCACGGACTGATACCAGATTGACTCTTTTTTTGTTTTGTCTACGTCTTTTGTGTTTGTCTGTCTTAAGCGCTTTGAGTGGCCTTTAGTCGATAAATGTGCTAAATAAAATTTACTTACTTACTTACTATAGAACGTCATATTTAACGGACCCTATGTAGACAGTGAACAGTCAATGCTACACGACAAGCCGACAGTCGCTTTCTGTTAGGACACAGTGTCAGGCTTACAACCATTATAACCAACCATATTCCATATACAGCCACAGGTGATTCCCATTTTAGATCAGATAATGTTACTACTTCCACCAATCTCTGAAGTGCATGTGCAAAAAGTTAATGTGCAAAAATTGGTACAGTCCATAATTACATTAAATTACATAGAAAATACATAATAATTTACAAACAACATTAAACAACAATATTCCAAACATTAATTCATACATTTGCATCATGATATATTTATTGGAACTGTAAATATGTAATTTACTGCTATACTGCTATCTATACTACGCACTTGCACTTTCACCCTGTAGTTTTTTAATATCATGATGCAAATGTATGAATTAATGCTTGGAATATTGTCGTTTAATGTTGTTTGTAAATTATTATGTATTTTCTATGTAAATGGACTGTACCAATTTTTGCACATTAACTTTTTGCACATGCACTTTAGAGATTGGTGGAAGTAGTAACATGATCTGATTGTAAAATGGGAATCACCTGTGGCTGTATATATATTGGAATATGGTTGGTTATAATGGTTTAAGCCTGAGGAAGAGCAGTAGCTCGAAACGTTGCTAAATAAAAAAAAGAGGGAACAAAAAACTGGTGTGCGGACAGTGGCGGCTGCTGTTTTTTGGATAGGGGAAGCTCAGACACGGTGTTTGGTCATTCAGCTATTTAAACACTTACAATCTTACTTCAGAGCCAAGGGTTGTCATGATCATTGAAATTACACTTAAAATTGCAATTTTGGGGTGGGTGAACAATTGACTAAATCATTGTATTTACAAGACTATAAAGACTCATGGTGAATTCTGCCCTAGTAAGGCCAATTCAAAGTGTTGTTAATTCAATTTGAAGGATATGTCTGTGTCTCTAAACTGAAAGATCCGCTTTTTATACTGACTGGCAAAGAGAAATTCTGATGTTTGCTGAAATTTAGAAATTTGATGATTGGCTGTTTCCATCTGACGCTCTTGTAGTATGTCACAATTCTAAACGCACATGCGCATTCATTTTTGCATGGCTGTTTGTGAGGAGGATCATTGCTCCTCTTAAGCACCAGACCACACCGCTGTAGAAGCAGAGTTGTCCCCGCTTATAGAGCGCTATCTTCGGGTTAAAGTGGCGTGATCGGGGCGGCAGTGGCCAGGCTGCAAGTCTTTCGTACAGAAAACAAACACAGGGGCCGATGCACAATAGCAGAATAAACGCAAGCAGTGGAGAATAAAATCACAGGTTTCCACGTTAAGAGTATTATTAACACTTAATCAACAAAGCAGAGACGTTTTTTTTTAATACTAAGTCAGTTCCAGAACACAATCGAACTCGGTAACTGAGTTCTGGGTCGCTCAATCACAATGACCCAATCAATGAGCAATAGATAATAAAATCATGGGTTTGCGCAAAGTAATATTAATAACGATAACACAAAGTAAATTTGTTGTCGTGTTGGCAGGCTACAGGCTCGACCGGCTCGATCGCTTTGCTTGTCTGTGGTTGCTTTCCAAACAGGAACAGTGTGGCAGAGATACAGAATGTTAATCAAAAAATTCAAAGGATCTTGTCAAATCATGACACGGAGGCTCAGCGTTAGCCAATAAACGCAGGGTTGGGTTTCAATGGCCCTCTATGGAGCCGGACAACAGTTCGTCAATGGGATTCCTATGGCAAAACTTACGTGAGTTTAGATACCCGAAATTACATCTCTGAACAACGAAATCGAAACAGTTTGAAACGGTGTTGATATTAATAGACAATACAAGTGACTTAGCATGTTTTATTAATAGTTTATGTACGATCTTTTTGGAGAAATTTTAGGGGAAGCTGAGGTTCCCTTGTAGTCTTATGATAGCCGCCTCTGTGTGCGGACCATATACAGTGGGGAGAACTAGTATTTGATACACTGCTGATTTCTAAGGTTTTCCCACTTGCAAAGCATGTTGAAGGTTGTAACTTCTATCACAGGTACTCTACAATTGTAAGTGATGAAATCTAAAACAAAAATCCAGAAAATCACAGTAAATGATTTTTAAATAATTATTTTGCATGTTATTGCAGGACATAAGTATTTGATCATCTATCAACCAGTAAGATATTTGGCTCTCACAAACATGTTAGTTCTTCTTTAAGAAGCCCTCCTGTTCTCCACTCATTCCCTGTATTAACTGCACCTGTTTGAACTTGTTAACCTGTATAAAAGACACCTGTCCACACAATCAATCAGACTCCAACCTCTCCACAATGCCCAAGACCAGAGAGCTGAGTAAGGACATCAGGGATAAAATTGTAGACCTGCACAAGGCTGGGATGGGCTATAGGACAATAGCCAAGCAGCTTGGTGAGAAGGCAACAACTGTTGGTGCAATTATTAGAAAATGGAAGAAATTTAAGACAACTGTCAATCTCCCTCGGTCTGGGGCGCCATTCAAGATCTCACCTCGTGGGGCATCAGTGATCATGAGGAAGGTGAGGAATGAGCCCAGAACTACACGGCAGGACCTGGTCAATGACCTGAATAGAGCTGGGACAACAGTCTCAAAGAAAACCATCAGTAGCACACTACGCCGTCAAGGATTAAAATCCTGCAGTGCACGCAAGGTGCCCTTTCTCAAGCCAACGCATGTCAAGGCCCGCCTGAAGTTTGCAAATGACCATTTGGATGATTCAGAGCAGGACTGGGAGAAGGTCATGTGGTCTGATGAAACAAAAAATAGAACTGTTTGGGTTAAACTCCACTCGTCGTGTTTGGAGGAAGAAGAATGATGAGTACAACCCCAAGAACACCATCCCAACTGTGAAGCATGGCGGTGGAAACATCATTCTTTGGGGATGCTTTTCTGCAAAGGGGACAGGACGACTGCACCGTATTGAGGGAAGGATGGATGGGGCCATGTATCGTGAGATCTTGGCCAACAACCTCCTTCCCTCAGTAAGAGCATTGAAGATGGGTTGTGGCTGGGTCTTCCAGCATAACAACGACCCAAAACATACAGCCAGGGCAACTAAGGAGTGGCTCCGTAGGAAACATCTCAAGGTCCTGGAATGGCCTAGCCAGTCTCCAGACCTGAATCCAATAGAAAACCTTTGGAGGGAGCTTAAAGTCCGGGTGTATCAAATACTTATTTCTTGCAATAAAATGGAAAATAATCATTTAAAAATCATACAATGTGATTTTCTGGATTTTTGTTTTACATCCCATCACTCATGGTTGTAGAGTGTCCATGATCGAAATTACAGACTTCTATACTTTGCAAGTGGGAAAACCTGAAAAATCAGCAGTGTATCAAATACTTGTTCTCCCCACTGTATATCTTTACTGAAGGCTGGAGAAATGCAGTACCTTGGCACACACAGTACCTCCACTACAAAACTCACTCTCAGTCTTCACATGAGGGCCTACTCAAAATCATGTGACATCATGAACCAATTACATCCACGATACTTCACAGAACAAGAACCTCGGTCTACTACAGTTTAATGTATCAAAGATTAGGCCCAGATAATCCACAGCCTGAATCAACACAAGCATCTTCACCAGTCAGTTCACTTACCTTTGTAAGTTGAAACATAGCAACACGTGCCATCCACTTTCTCCGTAGCACAGGCAAAGGAAATATTGGAGTCCAGGACAGAGGGGTTAAGATGTTCTGTTGCAAACACACGAAAAGGCTGAGAATAAAAACAGCAAAGACCAAATAAGCTGTAAAAATAAATACTTAGGGGGCGTTCACACAGGCATTTTTTTATGTTTAGAAAAAACCTGACCATGGTGGATTTTTAAGAAGCAAAAGCTGCCAGCGGGTGTCTGTCCAAAAAACTGCACCATCAAGAGTTCATTCTAGAACATAACTACGTTACAATCATTAGGCTAGGCTACAAACTTCCAATTTCCAAATACAAACTAGCTTAGGTTACTTGTATCAGTGTCAACCAGCACCTGATATAGTCTTTGGATGAGAAACGTAGCCCCATTTTAATAGCGGGTGGTTTCCATGTGGTAGATATTATGATATACGTGTTGGTTTTGTCACAGCGCTCTTCATGTTCACCAACGAGAACAACTAGTTGATCCGTCGGTAACGACATTAGAAATAAAAAGATGGCGACCAAAATAATAAAATCAGAATTTTCATTAGACCTTCCATTGTGACACAAGTTCTCATTCACTGGTCAGCTGTCCAAAAGCGCCTGACGTCGGGTACTTTTTCTAGGGGAGTTGAAGTTTTCTCAACTTGAAAACCACCCGGAGCAGGGGAAAAAAACTCCTAGTGGCGGTGTTTTTAAAAAGCGCCCAGTCTTTTTTTCAAAACCACTCTGAGAAAAAAAACACCAATGTGAACACCCCCTTAAACAGAAAAACTACTCTCTCAGCTGTGTTAGCTTATAGTGCATCTGTGGCTCGACACCAAACAAATTGGGTTTGTGTATATTTTTTTTTTATTGAGGCTTCTTTGGCTTTGGCATACCTAGACTCTGCATTACAAGGGCATAGATAGAGCTGAGCCACAAAAATAGAATAAAGTTAAAAAATCAAAACAGTCAAAACAGTTTCTCAGTTCATCTTCATCTTTAGTACACTTCATCACTGTTCTCATTGCAGGTTTTACAGATTTTATAGAACATTTTGTATAGAACATTCATTCATCCCTCTCTCAATCAAGCTTATTATTGAAAAAAAGTTTATCATGGCTGAGGGAAAAAGGGTAGGCTACATATAGATGAACAATACTTGCATACTGGGGTATTTTTAACTTAATTTATAGACCTTTATTATCATATGCCCAAATGTTGAATGTAATGACACCTCTTAATGTGGATGGACAGTAAGGGTAAGTAGAGAAATTAGTGTACATGTGCTTAGGACTGAATGCATGGGAAGCTGTGTTTGGAAGAATGCATGTACTGGTCTGGATAGGTGGTCTGTTTTTGCAGAATGGATGGAGGACTGTATGCATAGAATGGTGAGTGAATTAACCCTCCATGGCAGGGATGGGCAACTGGTGGCCCTCCTGCGGCTCCAGTGCAGCCCCTAGAACATTTATTAATTATAATTAAATTGAAAAAAAATAAAAAATAAATATCTGTTGCAATTACACTCTTGTCCGCTATTTCCGCTTTTTCGTTTTTTTTTAAGCAAAAATCAATGAGTGGGGGATTTCATTTTGGAGACTGTCCTCAGAATTGCCAATTTATGAAAAGTTCATAACATGACAGAAATAAAAAACGGTTTACGGTACGAACCGGTGTACCGCCCAGCACTATGGGTACATCTCAATACTTAATTCCTCCGACCTCCTTTCCTCACTTCCAACCTTTCCTCCGACCTAGCCCCTCCTCCCGTGAAGGAAGCAAGGAAGCAACGATCGGAGGATGGAGGAATCGAGGGCAGACAGATATAAGAAATGAGATGTCCTCCTGATTCATGCATCACTAGTATGAGACGTCCATTACAGATGACATCTCTGAAACAACTGACCAAAATAAATGCCATCTTCATCAAATATAGGCTATAACAACCACCAAACAATTTTATTCATCATAATGCAATGTAATCAAACCAAGACAATTAAACCACGATCTGTTTTGCATCAGTTCACTTTTGTGTTATAACCACGGACAATGCACATCATAATAAACTCGACTAAACAATCAACTTTCTTGCTGAAGTTGAAGATGTTTTTTATTATTTCTAATATGCTTTTCCCTTGCTCCAAACAGTCATATGAACTCCCTTTTCGCAAATAGCAAACTCGTTTTAATTGGATGTTGAGGTGACAGAATGGGAGGGCATTTAAACTTTTTAGACTTTCGATTCAAGCCAATGAACGCACGTTCCCGCTGTTCGCGCTTCCGCGTTTTCTCCGCAAAGGATACACGTGTGCTTCCTCGCTTATCGGACCTTTCTCCTCTCTCCTCCGTCCTCGTTCCTCTCTCCTCCTCGCAGCAATTAGAGAATTGAGACATCCTCGATGATGTCGAGCCTCGAACAATTTCCGGGGCACAAGTACGGAGGACAGAGGACCGAGCCCGAGGAAGCATATTGATATGTACCCTATGACTAACCTAGCAACCACCATAGCAACTACCTCTCTTACCCTAGCAGCAGCCAAGCAACCACTTCCACAATTGCAGCCTAGCAACCAACATAGCAACCACCCCACCTACCCTAGTAACAACCTAGCAACAGCCTCAAGTACCCTAGCAACAACCTAGCAACCACTTCCACAGTAACCAACATAGCAACCAATATGATAAATCTAGCAACCACCTTAGCAACCACCACACTTACCCTAGTAACAACTAAACAACCACCTCAGGTAGCCTAACAACAACCTAGCAACCACTTTCACAGTTGCAACCTAACAACCAACACAACAACCAACATGATTAACCTAGTAACCACAATAACTACCCAAGGAACAAGCTAGCAACCACCTCAGGTACCCTAGTAAAAGCCTAGCAACCACTTTCACAGTTGCAACCTAGCAACCAACACAACAACCGACATGATTAACCTAGCAACCACAATAACTACCCTAGGAACAAGCTAGCAACCACTTCAGATACCCTAGCAAAAGCCTAGCAACCACTTCCACAGTTGCAACCTAGCAACCAAGATAGCAACCAACATGATTAACCTAGCAACCACCACACTTACCCTAGCAACTCTCTAGAGTATCCAAGCAACAGCCTAGCAACCACTTCCACAGTTGCAACCTAACAACCAACATAGCAATGACAACCTTAGGTCATTCTGGAGAAAACCTGAAGTTATGAATCGAGATGGTCTCCATCCCTCATGGAGGGGAACCGATCTCCTTTCTAGGAACATTGACCGTCATCTAACCCCGGCATGTTCCTGATATACCAGAGTTTAGTTCAGGTGGCAGAATTACTGTCCTACAGAGTTCTCACCGTGATATTAGCAGCAGTCAGGTCCCCTTAGGGAGAGTGTCCGCGAAACGTAGAGGCATTAACCACAGTAACCTCATACATATAAAACCAGAAGCAAACCATAAACATAGTCAACAGACAAAATTGATATTTGGCTTATTGAATACTCGCTTACCCTCTTCAAAATCGACGCTGGTAAACAAACTCATTACTGACCATCATATTGACATACTTTGCCTCACTGAAACCTGGCTAAAACCAGACAAATACCTCTCGCTAAATAAATGAATGAATGTTGTTAAATCAGATGCCATAGTAATTTTGGGTGACTTTAATATTCACATCTGTTGCACACAATAGCCTGACAGCTGCATTCCAATCTCTAATTGAACACATTGGCTTCTGTCAAAATGTAAATGCACCTACACATAAAGACAACCACACCATTGATGTTGTACTAACTTATGGTGTGCAGGACAACTTACACTTGCACCCCAACCGACCATGACCACTACCTTATTACTCTAGAAATACCAGTCGACCATGTAGCGCAAAATATGACACATTACTATACTAGAATGATAACACCTAAAATCACTGACAATTTCATTGAAAAAAATCCTATTCTTTTTGAGCATACACCAACAGATTATGATGACATTATGACCCCATCGCCAACACACATCGACCAATTTACTGTTATGAACACATTACATTCAACACTTAAAGGAATAGGCCACCCCAAAACGAAATTTAGGCTAGTCTCTTACCATATTCCCCTGTGTTGGATAAGTGACCAAAAGTGTTTTTCATTCAGACCTGTGCTTCTCCGTATCCAGAAGCGCAGCGTTAGCTTAGCTTAGCATAGAGCGCCGTAATTTGGAGTTTCCATTTAGCATGTCGTTCTCAAAATAGTCATAAATGAACTCAAGATTTTTCCTTATTTCGTTGTTTCACCTGTACATTCAAACCGAGTACAAATGCCAATGCCATTATCACGAAGAGTTTGCCTAGGAGTGACAAAGTCTTGGGACTATATTCAGGCGAAAGCACAGGCAAAGCACCGCTGATAGGCGTAAAGTCATCACAGCACCTGAAAACCCCAGAAAGAAAGTACTACGGTAACTTTTCAGGTGCTGTGATGACTATCACAGCCTATCAGCGGTGCTTTGCCTGTGCTTTCACCTGAATTGGCATTTGTACTCGGTTTGAGCAAAACCCTCCCAAATCAATTTGCAATGAATTTACAAAAACAATTCCCTAATAATTCCCATATTATTGGAGCCATATTATAGGCTTCTCTTTTTCAAGAGGTTAAAATAATGTTATGATGACAATATGTTAGACGGACAGACATTTTTTTGTTTTTTTTTTGGAGGGTAGACCACCAGCCCATGCCATCGCACCCACTGGATTCTCCGTGTTTCGGGCCGAGAGGTCAAAAGAATTATCTGGAAAAACCAAGAGAGGAGGTGTGTGCTTTTTTGTAAACAATGCTTGGTGTGACAAGTGTTGAAGTCCTTTTGCTCTCCGGACCTGGAATATCTCACCATTCTGTGCCGTCCAACATGGTTACCAAGAGAATTCACAGATGTTGTGGCAACTGCAGTCTACATTCCACCACAAACTGATACAGATGTCGCGCTAAAGGAACTATATGCGGCTGTCAGTAAAACGGAGAACTTACGTCCCGAAACTGCTTTCATCATTGCTGGCAATTTCAACCAAGCATCTCTAAAAAAGGTGCAGCCTAAATATTTTCAGCATGTTGACAAAAACATGTGTGGAGTATGCATACTAGATCACTGCTACTCCCCCTTCCGTGATGCTTTAAAGTCCCTCCTGCGACCACCGTTTGGCAAATCGGATCACTCCTCCATACTGCTACTTCCAGCTTATAGGCAGAAACTGAAGAAGATCGCACCCACTGTCAAGACGGTTCGCTGTTGGTCTGAGGCATGGAGGTATTAATAAACCTGGAGAAACATACTAAGTCCCGCCTCCCATTCATTCCAATGTGGAATGCTAGGCTAGTGAATTCATCCAAAATTTAACAAAATTTTCAGTTGTCAAGATGGCATTTCATGGAGCTCACTTCCGACTCCATTTCATTAGGCCAGTGGTTTTCAACCGGGGGGGCGCGGAGACTCTCCCAGGGGGCGCTAGTAGGCTTCAGGACGAGGTGGGAAAAAAATTACAAATAATAACAATAAAGCCCCATGTTTGAAATGTAAATGGTTAATCTACTATAACACAGGCCTACATTACTTTTCCACACGGAGTGATTGAAGCCCATTCAAAAATACATACTGCGTGATTTCTTAAATTTCTTAGGTAGCCAAGCGAGGGGAAAACCGAGCTTCGCATTCGTAAAGACAGCTAGCGTGGAAACATGTCATCAAAGATAGACTGAAATGTTATGTGAGGAGAACAAAGTGTATGGACGCAGCCAACGTTGTCAAATTGTGCCGAGAAGACCCGCACGGAACTGCAGGCAACTGCAGGTCACTAAGCATCTCAAAATTGCTTAAAATCCTGCGCTAGCTGATGCTAGTTACGCTATTTACAATTATTTTACCAGTTCTGATCATGCCCAAGTAGGCCTTTGAAATTTAGAAGAATTAAGAGAGGAGACGCACCAACACTGTCACTCATTATCGTTCTCTGCCCCTGACGCGCCCAGACAACACACACACACACACACACGGGCGCACGTGCGCTCTCTCTCTCTGCCTCCTCTTCTTGCACGTATGGCTTATTCTGTATTCTTACATGATTTAATTCAGTAGGCCTACATTACTTTTTTAAAAATCTAAAAGTAAGGTCAAATAGCTTTGATTAAGTTTTTGATTCATGTGATACAGCCTATGTAGGCTGTTTCACAAATAAGTTAACATTGTGCCAGCCTAATTGTAACAATGTTAGATGACATACACGTATTGAGTTTAGATGCCAGGAAGCCAACGTTTTTGAGTATTGATCCAACAGAAGTTTTGGAATAAAAGAGTTGGGGTAAAAGTAGCCTAACCTTTTTTTGTCAGGAATAGCAACCAATGGCTGTGTGGCCTTTCATGATGCATGGCATAGCCTATTGATATTGCTGTTTAAAACACAAAATTAAGTTTTATCCAATTCTATCGACCTATCCTTCCATCTGAGGTAGTGTACCAGTAGAAGGGTTGGGACCGGGAGGGGATGGGGGGGCCCAGGTCCAATGAAGGCGCTTTAGGGGGCCCAGCTTGCAAAAGGTTGAGAACCCCTGCATTAGGCCAATGAGGGCCCATGTTACTAATGGAGATGAGCTACAGATGGTAGGTTTGTGCACAGGGAGCTCGTTCACATGAGCTGAAAGTGTAGCATTAACCAATCAGCATGTCAAATGGAGTCGGATATGATATAATTTCTGGAAAATGGCAACGAGGAAGTGCAATGCTAATTGGCAAAGCTAACCTGCCAAATCCTGACCCCCTGGTCTGAGGAATCAGACAGCGCTCTACAAGGGTGTTTTGACTGTGTAGATTGGAGAGTGTTTCGTGATGGGTCAAACGGTGATATTAATGAGTATACAGAAGCAGTCACTGGTTTCATACAGAAGTGTGTAGATGATGTCATTCCAACAAAGACAATCTGCACATATCCTAATCAAAAGCTATTGATCAACAAGACTGTTAAAGCTGCTCTTAGGGCCCGTGATGGGGCATCTGGGAACAAGGAGAGGGTGAAAACAGCCAAATATGGCCAAGGCCATCAAAGCTGCAAAAAGGGACTACAGGCATAAGATCGAGGAACAGCTGGAATGCAATGACACTAGAAGCATGTGGCAGTGACTTCACATGATTTCAGATTTTAAAGAAAAAACATGTGAGGTACTGTCTCTCACTCCTCACTACCAGATGAATTGAACACCTTTTATACCCGCTTTGATGTCACAACCAACCCGCTGGAAAAAAAACCACCTCCATTAATGACCTTTTAGCTATTCCAGGCCTAACAATCTCAGAGGCTGATGTGCTGAAATCCTTCAGACAAGTCAACATCCGCAAAGCAGCTGGGCCTGATGAGATACGTGGTCGTGTCATCAGTTTGCTCGGAGCAGTTGGCTGGTGTGTTTACAGACATATTCAACGTCTCGGTGTCCACATGCATTGTCCCCAGCTGCTTCAAGTCATCTATCATTGTGCCAGTGCCAAAAAAAGCAACATTACCACCTTAAATGACCATAATTTGCAGAGAACATAATTTGCAGCATGTTGCACCTAACCTCCAACTCTGGACCCTCATCAGTTTGCCTATAGACAGAACAGATCCACAGATGATGGCATCAACACAGCACTGTATACCTCCCTGACACATCTACAGAAGAAAGATGCGTCTGTAAGGATGTTGTTTGTGGATTACAGCTCTGCATGTAACACAATTGTCCCAAGCAGACTTGACACCAAACTTTACATTACAGCGCCTATGCTAAGCTACAACTAAAATAAAGCTATTATTGGGGCTGCTGGACAGAGAAAACACATACACTGAGACCAAAATGCTTTCACCCACATATGTAACTCCAGGTAAAAGTGTGAATAATCAATTTTCATAAAGAGGTGGAATATTCCTTTAATGTGAGAACATTTTCAGGAATGCGCAATTAACTAAGTGGGGCTTTAATAATGTTTTAGTCAGCTGTGCCTTTAGGGTGTAGCAAAGGCAATCAACAAGCTGAGTCTGGCGTAGAGACCATGGTATGTCCACCTGTGCAGATCAGGACCGAGATATAGCGGTGCCAGACCATGAGACGATGCTATCGCAGCATCCCAAATGACGGTCACAAAAGCACGCATCCTACCCTATTATTATCCATTCGGTTCAGAATGTTTAT
>JAODXP020004430.1:25000-41816 GCA_027497455.2 Sardinella longiceps | reverse complement strand
AGTTAGATCAAATGTCGAGTAAGACGGTGAGACTAGGCTTGGATGCAACAAGTGACAGGCTAAACGTCTTACAGAAAAAAACGTCCTCTGTTCCTCTCATCCCCAGGCTCAACTATTCTAACATTTACATAAAGGCAAGCTTCTTTGCAGCACGGTGTTGTAAAGACACTGATAGTAGACTCAGAAATTAATTTCTGAAGTTTGGGATGTCATGCAATGCATTGTCACGCAGGCTTTTCCCTTAAGTAGGCTACTAGTTGTAAAAGGCCTCTCATTCTGTTGTTGGCTACCAGCAGCACTTGAAATCAATGACATCATCCTGACAATACATTTCCTATAGTGAAACTATGTCCTAATTTGGAAATGAGCAAACAATAAAATAGGCCTAGGCTACTGGAGGATATTTACTAGTTTAGGACATTTCATAAGAATATTAACAATGGTGGCCTACCGTAGCCTAATTGTTGGTTTTATTTTATTCTGTCTACCCCTCTAGTAGCCTATCTACTAGGCAATTTATGAAAGAAATCAAATGAAAATTGCAGATAGACTAATAGGTAGGCTGATGGTTGATAAGGAATATAGCCATTCAAAGAACAATTTTATAACCCCTTTTTTGTTGGAAAATACCGAAACCGTACCGTCACCGTGGCCCCAAAACCGTGATGCATACCGAACCGTGGGCACACTGTACCGTTGCATCCCTAACACTGACTATAAATGGTATTCCGTAGTGAGTGCAATTGAATGCGCAGCTTTTAATTCCTGTTACACAATTTCTCTCGTTCTCCTATACAAGGCTGGCACTACAGATTCCTTTATACTGCTGCGGGAAGGAGGATTGTAGCGAGGTTCGCGCACATGCAATAGATATCTGAATCCTGCCTCTTCTACTGTGGAATATGGGCGCATAGCAGACAGGGCCGTAGATACCATTGAGGACACCGAGGTCATGACCTAGGTATTTTTTTCACGAGTAGATGAAGATTTGATAAGGCCTGAATCAAATCTACCGTTTTTCACATCTAACGTCTTAAAAAAAGAATGTTGAACATCGCGAAAGGGCACCTGCCTATTTCTTAAAAGAAGACAGAATGTTGTCAAGAAATGGCGAAGGGTGTGGTATTAATAGTATACACTACAGCAGAGTTTATTTGTGTCTGATTCTATATATACAGTACAGACCAAAAGTTTGGACACACCCCGTCACAATGCGATTCATTTATTTCCAGGACAATTTATATTGTAGATTCTCACTAAAGGCATCAAAATTATCAATGAACACAATGGGTGGATGACGGATAGCAAAATTCAGACTGTCCTTTTGTCACACACGTATAAAAAATGGTAATTGTTAAGAATTGATATGGAAATGTTGTTGGTCTGATAGGATCGACTTCCTGCATACTAAAAATTTTGGTGTTGTATTTAAATTTTGACATAAAACAACTATCCAAACATAAAAAATGTCATATGGTGTGACTGTCCACTATGCGTGTGATTTTCCTAATTAGAATGTATATCCATATAAAGTATAAATACTTTAAAATTTTACCAGGCAAATAAAATAAGTGGATGTTTTCTATAACCACAGAAAGTTTCGATGCCCATGCATAACGTCCAACTAAGTTCTAATCAAATATATTTTGTCCCTACAATGGACGTCATATGGTGTGACACTATATTTTATATTTTCAACGGGCATTAATTTGGACATCATTGTCATGACACGGACCCTGCTTCATCAGGAAGTTACAATAGCATGTCAGGAGTGATTGCCATGGTCAGGAGGTCAGGTCCGCCTTTTAGATTTTTATATAAAAAGCTCCATATCCGACATCATCAATAGTGGCCAAAAAATTGTGTCTTATGGTGTGACATCATTTGCAATAAAAATTGTTATTTTTCACAAATGTTCTTTATGAATTCTTAGAAAGCATTGCTGCCATGTGGTCAGTTGCATGCTAAATAATATCTAGCTGTATTTAGTTGTCTAATAAATTAGATAAACTGTCAAAATGTCATATTGAGTGACACTATGTCATATGGAGTGACATTGTTATTACATTGTTATTACATTGGGACATTGAAAATGTACAGTCACACTATATGACATTTCTGTCACACTCTATGACCAAACTGCATTTTTATATTGAAATATATGTAAAAACACGAATTCAATTTAAAAATCATATATGAAATATATTAAATCTGTGATAAGAATTTAGGAAAATAGGATCTGTACAATTTATATTTCCCTTTCCCATTTTTCCCCCATGTCACCATGTTTCACATGTAATATGCAGTTGAAAAATAGATGTTATCCCTAAAGTTCTTTTCAGTGGACTTCAAAATTCATTGTTAATGATTTTATTTTCATGAAATACCTTTTTTTGCGCTGATACATTGTGATTTGGTGTATTTCATCATATGGCGTGACACTATGTCATTTGGTGTGACGTCAAATAATCATAGAAAACGTCATAAAACAAGACTTTCTAACTGACAAATCATGACAAAATCAATAGTGTAGAAAGGAAATGACATCTGCAAGAATCTCAAGAATTTTGAGCAACTTTTGACAAAGAATGTCAGAAATACGCTAAAATATCTGGTTAGAGTTCAGACCATTCTCCTCCTTGACATAATAACTTGTCAAATGTTAAGTTTTTATCCTAAATATTCACAAGCAAATGTTGCATATCAAAGCAAACATGATTAATAAGTACATTGACGTAAATGAAAGAAGAAAAAAATATCTAATTTTTATTTTATATCAAATTGTTTTAATGTCACACCATATGACAGTTTTAGGCACTACCTTGACAAATTCATATATAAATACTTATTTTAATTAAAAAATGTAAAAAATATTTACGTATTGGTTAAGTTTAGACTCACAGCAACACATATAAACACTTTTTAGGGATGATATTTGAAGTTTTTTAAAAATCCTTTTTTCAGGCTTATTTGTCACCCACCTACATATGAAATTATGTGCTTAACAAAAAAAGCGTGAGATTATGACAAACTTTTGGACCTGAACCCGATCAAGATGGTTTGGGGTGAGCTGGACCGCAGAGTGAAGGCAAAAGAGCCGATAAGTTCTTAGCATCTCTGGGAATGAATAACTGTTCAAGACAGTTGGAAAACCATTTCAGGTGACTACCTCTTGAAGCTCATCCAAAAAATAAAAAGAGGACAAAGCAGTTATCAAAACAAAAAAAAGGATACTTCCATGAAACAAGAATATAAAACATGTTTTCAGTTATCTCACACTTTTTTTTATTAAGTACATAATGCCACGTGTTCATTCATACGTTTGTTTATTTTGTAAATTGTCACTGAAGGCAACAGTCATGAAAATAAAGTAAATAATTTAATGGGAAAGTGTGTCCAAACTTTTGGTCTGTACTGTATATATATATTTCTAAAACTGATAGTTCCGGTCCTCGATTGTGATTGGTTGAAAACGCGTTCGATGCCATTGTAAATTTGGCATTTAGCACGGCTCCAACCGCATTTCGTTCTAAACTGCTGCGCCATAAGAAAGTGAATGGAGAAGCGCATATGCGTTACTTGGCAACCATTCAGTAAGAGGAAGTATGTTTTTTGGCGGAGGAATTGGTATCAAGGAATAACTTGCTATATTTGTCGTGGTTGTGTTTTCCGTTAATGAAACCATTGCCGGTTAACGTGGTAACAGTTTTAGAAGCGCAATAAACCCCTCGAGTCTGGTGTAAATGCTGGTTTTAGCACGGATGTCTAACGGCACTCGGCTGCGCCTCGTGCCTAACAACACCCGTGCTAAAACCAGCATTTACACCGGCCTCTCGGGATTTATTGCTTACATATACTACAGCAGAGTTTATTTGTGTCTGATTCTATATATATATATGTTCTATATTCTATATATATATATGTATATTCTATATGTATATATATACTACAGCAGAGTTTATTTGTGTTATTTCTATCTTGATCAGCCATCTTTGATCTCTTACAGATCCTGTGATGTCATCCCCAGTGCAGCTGCACCCAGCTCCCGGGCTGTTCTCTGATTGGGCGGAACATAGTTTGGCCACGCCCCGAAGCAGTGTCAGCTCCGCCCCTCGACACCTAGACTCCTCTTTCTGCTCAGAGTTCAGTCCACTGCCCCCAACACCCCCCCGCCAACAGGTAACACACACACACACACACACTCTCTCTCTCACACTCACACACACACACACACACACACACACACACACAGATTTACCACATGTAACGGAGGCCAGCTAGCTCGGCTAGCCTGGTGGCAGTACGTGTAAATCCTTATCACCCAATTCCATGGGCGCTTCTAACTGCTGAGTTAGAAGCTCGGGCTTTTAGCTCAGTTGGTTAGAGCGTCCTACTCCCACGCCGGGAGTTTGTAGCTTGCGGGGTGGCAGGTTTGAGACCCGTGTGCGGTGCGACCGGCTACACACACACACACTCACACACTCTCTCTCACACACACACACACACACACCCCAAGGCTCCAACACTCGCACACACACACACAATCACACCAACGCTCGCACACCCACACACTCACAGATTTAGCACACACCGTCTGGCCACAGCAATATCATAGTATTCTTCAGTAAGACATATTTATATTGTTTATTATTTATATTAGGCATTATTATTTACATTTAGATTTAGACTTATGGGATCTATTTTTACCATTAAGTCTTGCCTCCCCCTGCTGGCCATGAAGGATTCTGCAGGTTGCAAAGTTTCTTGTTCCCCAAACTCGATGCCAGATGGAGCCACTAGTGGGAATGAGCCACAGAGGCCAAACTTGGCTAAATGCTACCTGTGGATAGAGCAGTTGGAATGGGGCAAATAGGCCAAACTAGGCTAAATGCTACCTGTGTAGATAGAACAGTTGGAATGGGGCTAAATGCTAGGCTAGGCTAAATGCTACCTGTGGATAGAGCAGAGGGAATGGGGTTAAATGCTAGGCTAGGCTAAATGCTACCTGTGGATAGAGCAGTTGGAATGGGGCTAAATGCTAGGCTAGGCTAAATGCTACCTGTGGATAGAGCAGTGGGAATGGGGCTAAATGCTAGGCTAGGCTAAATGCTACCTGTAGATAGAGCAGTTGGAATGGGGCTAAATGCTAGGCTAGGCTAAATGCTACCTGTGGATAGAGCAGTTGGAATGGGCTAAATGCTAGGCTAGGCTAAATGCTACCTGTGGATAGAGCAGTTGGAATGGGCTAAATGCTAGGCTAGGCTAAATGTTACCTGTGGATAGAGCAGTGGGAATGGGGCTAAATGCTAGGCTAGGCTAAATGCTACCTGTGGATAGAGCAGAGGGAATGGGGTTAAATGCTAGGCTAGGCTAAATGCTAGCCGTGGATAGAGCAGTTGGAATGGGCTAAATGCTAGGCTAGGCTAAATGCTACCTGTAGATAGAGCAGTTGGAATGGGCTAAATGCTAGGCTAGGCTAAATGCTACATGTGGATAGAGCAGTTGGAATGGGCTAAATGCTAGGCTAGGCTAAATGCTACCTGTGGATAGAGCAGTGGGAATGGGGTTAAATGCTAGGCTAGGCTAAATGCTACATGTGGATAGAGCAGTTGGAATGGGCTAAATGCTAGGCTAGGCTAAATGCTACCTGTGGATAGAGCAGTGCAGCAGTGAGAATGAGATATATTGAAGATATGAGATATATGTAAGGCAGTGATGTTTCTTTTAGATTAAACGTTATTATGGAAAGAATTTCACATTTTGTGTGGTTCTGTATGTGTGTGTGTGTGTGTGTACCTGTGTGTGTACCTGTGTGTGTGTGTGTGTGTGTGTGTGTGTGTGTGTTTAAACAGTGGCGGCTGCTCATGCAAGAGCAACTCAGTGCCTACCAGCGGGACCAGCAAAGACTTCTGGGAATGGAGCTCCAAGGTTAGTCATATAAACACACACACACACTCACCTGTGCTTAGAGGTCGGGGCTTCACACGCCCCCACAACACACACACACACACACACACACACATATTGCGTTGCATCCTGGCTAAATGAGTCCTAATGTTGCATCCTGGCTAAATGAGTCCTAATTCTGCTTGATAGAAGCAGAGGGATTCATCTCCATCTCCACTCCCACACCTCCCCAGCTCAACTCCTCTTCCCCAGAGCAGAGACCCGCATCATCAACACTCGACGCTCAGAGACCCGCATCATTAACACGGGACACTCAGAGACCCGTATCATCAACACTGGACAGGTGTGTGTATGTGTATAATGTGTGTGTGTGTGTGTGTGCGTGTGTAATGTGTGTGTATAATGTGTGTGTGTGTGTGTGTGTGTGTGTGTGTGTGTAGGCCAGTGTTTCTCAAACTTTTTCAGACGGAGGACCACTTTGCCCAAATAAATATTTTTCAAGGACCACCTGCCCTTGTGCTGCCTCTACAAGTCACATGGTGCTACCCTTTATCCTTTAAAGCATTTTTAAATAGGCTTTTCTATGCACTTCAAATTTATATAGCCTGAAGTTTTTAGCAAATTACAGGACTGCCTAATAGTATTCAGTGAACAATTCATCTTTTGCCTTCAAACAATGTTAGTAAGAAACATAGACTAAATTCACATATTTTTTTTCTGAAATTCTCTCGCGGACCACTTGAGCCTGCTCACGGACCACCAGTGGTCCCCGGACCACACTTTGAGAACCACTGGTGTAGGCCCATCATCATGAGATCTCACAAGTTTGAGGAGTTGCTGGAGAAAGAGCTGTGTGTATGTAGTGTGTGTGCGTATAATGTGTGTGTGCGTATAATGTGTTTGTGTGTGTATATATAATGTGTGTATAGTGTGTGTGATGTGTGTGTGAGTATGTGTTTATAATGTCTATAATGTGTGTGTGTGTGTGTGTGTGTGTGTGTGTATAATGGGTGTGTGTGTATCAGGGATGCAAACAGCGTGCGGATTTTTTTTGGCGGATGCCGCCTTTTTCACGGCTGCCTGGGGGACTTTTGTGAATCGTGCAGATCCGCTGAGTTTTTTTTTAGGGGGGGGGGGGGGGGGGGTCTGAGGTAGAGCTTAGATCGGGCCCAAAAATTTGAGCCCGACCCTACCGAAGACCGATCATTTTCTGCCCAAGCCCGGCCCGGCCCGAGAGATAACGTGTGATAATGAGCCCGAGACCGATTTAAACCCGACATGTTAAATAGGCCTAATAATGGCCTACTTTTGTAACTGCATGTTCAAAAACAATTCCGGATTGATTTACAGACATTTGTTCAGCATATTCTTGAAGCATTGCCAGTTGACAAGACTTCATATCTGTGTTGAGGTCCACGTCTTTCTGTCATATAGGGCGGCTACCTTGCACTGACACACAGCTGCTCTGCGCATTCACTGAGATTAGATAGGCTACTCATTCATTCATTAGACCGTCATGCTGGCAAATCCACAGAAAAAAAACATAACTAGAAGTTTTCTGGCAATAGACGGAGGTTATAATGCGTTGGGTTTGACAAAAATGCTGCAACGGTACCTTTATTGTACGGTAGGCTATTCAGAAACACTGTAATCTCTCCAAAAGTATCCACTTTCACTTTCGGTTCCCACACGAAAGAAGCGCGATTTTACTGTCGACAAACAAACTTGATGTTTCCTTATGCTTTCCACTGGACTGGGTTAATTTTTTTTATTTTATTTTTTCCCCCCATCACATTAGAAGCTTTATATTACGTTAGGCATAACTGATGTAGCCGACAGAGCGCTACAGACAGGTGCTGCTCAATGCTGCGCAGAGCTGTCCAAACTTTTTTTTTTTTTTCTATTAATCACCTTAAGCTTAGATAACATTTTTTACTGAGTCACTTAACCATAATACATACAACTTTATTGGGTGTCACACTATAGCGTCATAGGCTAAATAAATAAAATAAAATATATAGGCCTATATAAAGAATAGGCCTATTTATGGAACATTGATCACGAGCCCGGCCCGAGCCCGATAGAGTGACGGCAAATGTCAGCCTGAGCCCGGCCCAAGTTCGGGTAGTGTTCGGGCCGGGCTCGGGCTCGGGCAGAGATTCTAACCTCTAGTCTGAGGTGTGTGATTGTGTAGTAGTGCAGACGCGTCATTTGACCTGGCCATTCCGAGGCTGAAGTCCTGTCAAGTTCGGCTTGACAGCAATAAATGCAACAGAGCCGGTGAAAACCGCTACAAAATATGTTCTGACACGCATGCAATAATTTTGCTGCAAATTCCACGTCTTTCAGATGCATATGCCTGTAGTGCATCGCAATGTCAACGTTTGTAGAACTTGTTTTTATCCATAAGAAAAGTTGGGCCGTCTCATCCGCTGTTAAACACAGCCCAATTATAGGCTACATGCGTAATGCACCTGACTGGCTTCAGACCTTTACCATGGGAGGAGTTCGCAACAGTCAAACATCGTTTAAGCTACGCAATCAGCTGATCCGATAGTTCGGGCATTCGGGCATTCACATGTCTCTCAGACATCTCTCACATATATCTCTCTGCATATTGTTCCATTCATTCATAGTTCCATTTCTCCTCTTTCATGCACGCGCTGACCAGGTTTCAAGCAGTGCATTTAGGCGGCCTTGCTTAGTAAGATCCCCGGACTTTTTTTTTTTTTACGCATTGGCCCAGCCTATATATGGAAGCCCATTACCGCCAGTAAAAAAAATAGTGGTCAGAAAAAAATCCAAATTATGAGATAAAAAGTCACAGTTTTGAGATTAAAAGTCTACATTTTGGGAAATGAAGTCTAAATTTTGATATTTGAAAGTTAAAATTATTAGAAACAAGTGAATAGCATTTATTCATCAAGTTGAATTTAATTCAGTGACAAGTTATGATAGTGCTGTAAGTATGGCTGTACTGCAAGTAGCGTAATTGGTACAATGTCAGATGACAAATTGGGCTACTTAAGCCTTGGGGCAAAGGTTTCTTTTTATATATATTATTGATAACCTATTGCTGTTTAAAACCTCAAAATTAAGTTTTATCCCACTACCTGATTAATTGTTGAAATAATCAACAGAATAGGCTACTCGATTCCAAAAATATATGATGGCATTAACTAGCTTACATAATTTATTTGTTCACTAAATAAAATTTAAGATTTTATAAGATAAGATTTTGGCCCCTGTCGGGCGGGGCCCCCTACCCCCTGGTCATATATTCACCCTGGTGCGACCCTGGCGTTGATCATAGCCGGGGCGATGCCCCCTCCCCCCTGGTGATGTACCCGCCCTAGCGTTGATCATCGCTCGCCAGGGCAACGCCCCCTCCCCCCTGGTCAATCTCACTCCTTTTTGACCATACCTCTGTTTGCATCCCTGGTGTATAATGTGTGTGTGTGTGTGTGTGTGTGTGTGGGCCCATGAGAGTTCACACGTTTGAGGAGGTGCTGGAGAAAGAGCTGTGTGTGTGTACAATGTGTAATATGTGTGTGTGTGTATAGTGTGTGTATAGTGTGTGTGTGAGTGTGTGTTTATAATGTCTATAATGTGTGTGTGTGTGTGTGTGTGTGTGTGTAATGGGTGTGTGTGTATAATGTGTGTGTGTGTGTGGGCCCCATGAGAGTTCACACGTTTGAGGAGCTGCTGGAGAAAGAGCTGTGTGTGTGTACAATGTGTAATGTGTGTGTGTGTGTGTGTGTGTGTGTGTGTGTGTGTGTGTGTGTGTGTGTGTGTATAATGTGTGTGTAGGCCCATCATGATGAGAGTTCACACGTTTGAGGAGCTGCTGGAGAAAGAGCTGTGTGTGTGTACAATGTGTAATATGTGTGGGTGTGTGTGTACAATGTGTGTGTGTGTGTATAATGTGTGTGTAGGCCCATCATGATGAGAGTTCACACGTTTGAGGAGCTTCTGGAGAAAGAGCTGTGTGTGTGTACAATGTGTAATGTGTGTGTGTGTGTGTGTATAATGTGTGTGTGTGTGTGTATAATGTGTGTGTAGGCCCATCATGATGAGAGTTCACACGTTTGAGGAGCTTCTGGAGAAAGAGCTGTGTGTGTGTACAATGTGTAATGTGTGTGTGTGTGTGTGTAGGCCCATCATGATGAGAGTTCACACGTTTGAGGAGCTGCTGGAGAAAGAGCTGCAACTGGAGGAGGAGCGGCAGAAGGAACAGAAGGTCTGTTTGTTTGTCTGTTTGTTTGTTTTAGTTTACATTTATTTACATATCTATTAGGTCTGTTTGTTACCTCTGCTAAGGAGGTTATATTTCGCCAGCATATGTGTGTGTGTGTGTGTGTGTGTGTGTGTGTTACAACATAACTCCAAAAAGTACTGCACAGATTTGGATAAAATTTTCGAACCACGTCTGTATTCAGGGTTTCCCGCAGAAAATGAGCTTGGCAAGGTGGTGAAGGGGGGCGTGGCCCGGGCGATCGGGGTCTGGGTCACCCCGGTGTGGGTAGATGACCAGGGGGGAGGGGGCGTCGCCCAAGGGCTGGCACAAATCTTTTACTAAGTTTTACTAAGTTGGCAACCAGGGGTGCTGCTACATTTTTTGGACTCCTCAAATATTGATTTTATTTTAATATTAAAATTTTCTCTGGGCTCCCCTGTCAGTGCCACACCCTTAGAATCATCCTAACGTTCCTCCCCTTATTTACTGAACAAAAAAATAAAGTAATCAAAGTAAGCAGGCTACAATCACAGTGCAATTAAGTGTCATAAGATATTTTTGGAATTGAGTATTCTGTTGATTATCTATAAAATTGATAGAGTAATGGGATAATTTTGAGGTTTTAAACAGCAATATCAATAACATGTTATGCAAGATGACAAGCCTGTTAAAATGACCAAGCCTTTGGTTATTATTCTTGACCAACAATGTTTTATCCCAACTGTTTAATGTAAAAAAGAGAGAAAGAAAAAGAAACCTTTGCCCCAAGGCTATTGGCTTCTAAAGTCATTAAATGCATGTGTCATCTGACATTGTACCAATTAGTAACTAAGTATGTAAAATGTATTTCTAAAGCACATTTAAACACAGTTTACACTGACCAAAGTGCTGTATGTAGGTAGGCTAATAGTAATAGTAAATTAGGCTCCTTGCAGCACAGCCATAGGCTACTAATGGCAGATGGCACAATCTTGGTGTGAAACAGGTGACATGAATGAAATTCAACTGGACGAATAAATGCTATTTGACACTCGTTTTAAGTTAAGCATCAAACCAATAAGGAGTAAGCTACATATGCACGATGAGGAGACATGCAGGGAGCTTGTGTCTGTGTGCGCAACCGAAGGCAGAGAGGGAGAGGGAGAGCGGATAGGCAACTTGGTGTGCGTGCTTTCCCATTCTAATATTGTTAATCATTACTAGGCATAGGCCTAGGCAACAAAGTATTGCAAATACCGTAAATAGCGCTAATGTTAACATTATTTATCGATCATAAATTGGCTACCGTTGACCGCTAACTTCGATGCTTTTATTTGGTGAACTGCTGTTAACGTGCAGATTTTTTTCTGTCAAGATGAGCATTGACAGTTATGGTAAGCCACGACCATACACAATATTTTCTTTATGAAACATTAAAACACGCACCTCCAGGTGTCCTACCCACGACCATGGCATGTATCAGGGATGCAAACGGCGCGCCTTTTGGCGGATACCGCCTTTTTCACAGCTGTCTGGGGGACTTTTGTGAATCATGCAGATCCGAGGAGTTTTTTTTAGGGGGGGGGGGGTCTGAGGTGTATGATTGTGTAGTAGTGCAGACGCGTCATTTGACCTGGCCATTCGATTCGAGGCTGAAGCCCTGTCAAGTTTGGCTTGACAGACATAATTGCAACAGAGTCGGTGAAAACCGCTACTAAATCTGTTCTGACACGCATGCAATAATCTTGCTGCAATTCAACGTCTTTCAGATGCATATGCCTGTAGTGTATCGCAATGCCAACGTTTGCAGTCCTTGTTTTTATCCATAAAAAAGTTGGGCCGTCTCATCCGCTGTTAAACACAGCCCAATTATAGGCTACATACGTAATGCACCCGACTGGCTTTAAACCTTTCCCACGGCAGGAGTTCGCAACAGTCAAACATCGTTTAAGTTGCGCAATCAGCTGATCCGATAGTTCGGGCATTCGGGCATTCACATATCTCTCAGACATCTCTCACATATATCTCTCTGCATATTGTTCCATTCCTTAATAGTTCAATTTCTTCTCGATGCATGCGCGCACCGGGCTTCCCGCAGTGCATTTAGGCGGCTACTTTGCCAAAAGCTGCCAGTGCATTTAGGCGGCTACCTTGCCAAAGGCGCCTTGCTTAAGATCCCCGGACTTTTTTTTTTAACGCATTGGCCTCGCCTATATATGGAAGCCCATTTCCGCTAGTAAAAAAAAAAGTGGTCAGAAAAAAATCCAAATTATGAGATAAAAAGTCACAATTTTGAGATTAAAAGTCTAAATTTTGGGAAATAAAGTCTAAATTTTGAGATTTGAAAGTTGAAATTATTAGAAACAAGTGACAAATAGCATTTATTCATCAAGTTGAATTTAATTCAGTGACAAGTTATGATAGTGCTGTAAGTATGGCTGTACTGCAAGTAGCCTAATTGGTACAATGTCAGATGACAAATTAGACTACTTAATGACTTTAGAAGCCAATAGCCTTGGGGCAAAGGTTTCTTCTTTATATTATTGATATTGCTGTTTAAAACCTCAAAATTAAGTTTTATCCCACTACCTGATTATATGTTGAAATAATCGACAGAATAGGCTTCTCGATTCCAAAAATATATGATGGCATTAACTAGCCTACTTCATTTATTTGTTCAGTAACTAAAATAAGGCTGTGATTTTGGCCCCCATCGGGCGACGCCCCCTCCCCCCTGGTCATCTACCCACCCTGGTTCAGTCCTGGCATTGATCATTGCCAGGGCGATGACCCCTCCCCCCTGGTCATCTACCTGCCCTGGCATTGATCATCACCCGGGCGACGCCCCCTCCCCCCTGGTCAATCTCACTCCTTTTTGACCATACCTCTGTTTGCATCCCTGATGTATTCCAGTTGTAGTTGTAGTTGTAGCGTTTATCGTCATACCGTAAACTAATAATGTCGGCGTAGCAACAGGTAATAGATGAAGCAGTAATATAGCCTACCGTATGTAACCCTCAGGTGCCGCTATTCGGCCTCATTGCGCAGTGATAATGATGCAGCCATGTCTTACTTATGTAGGCCTATAAAAAAAAAAAAAAAAAAAAAGTTGGGGGGAACGTAGGCAAGGCGGGGGGCAGCTTTTGGCGGCCGCCTTGCCTATGAAGTGCTGCGGGAAACCCTGGTATTGGAACAAGTAAGAACAGATTCAATTTTGCTGGTGATCAGTGACCCAGAACACCATCTGGAATGGATTTTGGCAAAAGTAAAACTACATTTCAGCGTGTGTGTGTGTGTGTGTGTGTGTGTGTGTGTGTGTGTGTGTGTGTGTATAATGTGTGTGTGTGTGTAATGTGTGTGTGTGAATGGATTTTGGCAAAAGTAAAACTACATTTCAGCGTGTGTGTGTGTATAATGTGTGTGTGTGTGTATATAATGCGTGTGTGTGAATGGATTTTGGCAAAAGTAAAACTACATTTCAGCGTATGTGTGTGTATAATGTGTGTGTGTGTGTGTGTATAATGTGTGTGTGTGTGAATGGATTTTGGCAAAAGTAAAACTACATTTCAGCGTGTGTGTGTGTATAATGTGTGTGTGTGTGTGTGTATAATGTGTGTGTGTGTGTGTATAATGTGTGTGTGTGAATGGATTTTGGCAAAAGTAAAACTACATTTCAGCGTGTGTGTGTGTATAATGTGTGTGTGTGAATGGATTTTGGCAAAAGTAAAACTACATTTCAGCGTGTGTGTGTGTGTGTGTATAATGTGTGTGTGTGTGTGTGTATGTATAATGTGTGTGTGTGAATGGATTTTGGCAAAAGTAAAACTACATTTCAGCTGTCCCATTCACATGATCTTTAGACCATGCCTGACAAAAGTTATCCATTCATTTTCGAAAGTCAAAGTGTTCGCCTTTTACGGCCAATGAAATTTGATAGCGAAGCCGGCAAGCAGGAAGTGACCTCGTATCTCGGCTTGACATATGCTTTGACGTATGTGGATTCCTTACCTGACTGACTTGTTGTGATGTCGTTCCAGAGCCCTGTGCGGTGTGAGAGGGCGGGGCCTAAGCGGTCGTTCCTGCGTAAGCGTCACGGATTGGCTCGCTTCAGCAGCCACAGCGGCAGACCTCCAGAACACACACGGGACCGCACGGAACCGGCCTCCACACACACGGAACTGCAGAACAGCTCCAAGGGCTTAGAACACACTCGTCTCCAGCACACAGGTGTGTGTGTGTGTGTGTGTGTGTGTGTGTGTGTGTGTGTGTGTGTACTCATGTGTCCATGAAAATGCACTCTACTCCACCATACATACCCTAGCAACAACCTAGCAACCACCTTAAGTAGCCTAGCAATGGCTTAGCAACCACTTCCACAGTTGCAACCTAGAAACAAACATAGTAACTGGCATGCTTAACCTAGCCACCACCTTACCTACCCTAGAAATAGCTTAGCAACCACCTCAAGTATCCTAGCAACAGCCTAGCAACCACTTCCTTAGTTCTAACCTAGCAACCACCATAGCAACCGACTTGCTTAACCTAGCAATAAACCTAGCAACCACCATACCTACCCTAGCAACAACTTAGTAACCACCTGGAGTAACCTAGCAACAGCCTAGCAACCACTTCCACTTGCAATTTAGCATCAACATAACGATCAACCTTATTAACCTGGCAACCACCATACCTACCCTTCGAATGCTTTGTTTGAGTGTGTAGTGACTGACACTTGAAACCCTCATTTGAGTATGTAGTGCTGTTCCACTTCAAAAGCAGCAAAATGAAGTGCGTATGAAGTAGTTATTGATCTAACCCGTACTTACCGTTTGTATGCTATGTTAGCTATTGATCTAACCGGTACTTACCGTGTGTATGCTATGCTAGTTATGGGTAACAACAAGTTTAGCAATAATAGCTAGTTTAGGCTACGAAGCTTGTGGAAATGGTAAACTACAATACAACACTGTTCATAACGTTGCGAACCTAACGTCCGGTAAGTGCGGCACTAATTCCTCCATTTGGGACGGCCACTTACCTGCCAAAATTCCTGCACTTTCCTGCAGTACTAAACACATAGGAACACACTGCAGTACTAAACAAGTAGGAACACATAGGAACACACTTCAGTACTAACACATAGGAACACACTGCAGTACTAACATGTAGGAACACACTGCAGTACTAAACACATAGGAACACACTGCAGTACTAACACATAGGCAGGGTGCGATTTGGTGGGGGGATGGGTCGGATTTCCTAACCTCTGGTTTTGGCATCACTCCCTCTGCTTGAATAATTTTATCTCCGGTGGGGATAACATGTATCCCCCCTTGATATCTCGTGACAGTATGCAAGCAACTGCAGTACTAACATCTAGTGTGCAGCGAATTATAAAATTAAAAAAATTGTGTCCTGAATTGTGTGCGTGACAACTCCTGGCTCACTTTGCCTCGAACTTTATCCTATAAGCGCAGGTGTTTTTTTTCTCACTGGAAAGACTAAAGCTATAGACGAGAAGGAAAACGAAAGGAAACTTCATAATGTTATCACATTGTTTGAACACACTTTGTGCAAAGGAGAAACGAACTGCTTTGGCAAAGGCACAATTTAAGTTTAGATATGAAATGTGTGTAATGTCAACGTATCAGGCAAAATATCCGAATCTGCGGGGATGAGAACACTTTTCAGGTAAATGTAGAAACATGACCAATAAATGGCATAATCTAGGCAAAATGCTCAATACAATACGTTGAGTAGGAAGACCTAGTTGTTCCAATTTGCATTGGCTATTTCTTATGCTCAATGCCCTGGCTTTCCTCACAGTTGCAAAAAAACATAAAATAAAATAGGTTAACGTTTCCAGTGCACTTCCGGCGTACCGTCGGATCCAACGCAATGTCTTGGGTTGGGTCAACATATCTCTGAGCTATCAAAGTAATTTGGCTATTATCGGCTACATTAAACAATGTAATCTGCAGCACTTTATTTAAATATTTAACACGCCGCAAGCAGCAGGAAGGTCTGAACGAGAGAGTTTCTAAGTTTTGTGAAAAATGTAATTTGTCAGGATTGCGCTCTACACGCAGCAGCAGCAGTCACATGGAAGTGCGGTAGCCTACTTCAGAGGCATCTGGTAGACACTGCGCTGTAGAATAGATAGGCCTACTAATGGCATGATTGTTTTAAGGAATGAATAAGCAGAATGTTTTGTCTTTTTTTTTTTTTTTTTTTTTTTTTCGTGGGGGGGGGGGGGGGTGGAGAACCGGCCGTTTCTAGTAATGACGTCACCAACGCAATACCGTTTCAGAAACATCCCCCCTCTGTTTTTTTCACAAATCGCACCCTGCACATAGGAACACACTGCAGTACTAACACATAGGAACACACTGCAGTTCTAAAACATAGGAACACATAGGAACACACTGCAGTACTAAACACATAGGAACACACTGCAGTACTAAACACATAGGAACACACTGCAGTTCTAAACAAGTAGGAACACACTGCAGTACTAAACACATAGGAACACACTGCAATACTAACACATAGGAACACACTGCAGTACTAACACATAGGAACACACTGCAATACTAACACATAGGAACACACTGCAGTACTAACACATAGGAACACACTGCAGTACTAAACACATAGGAACACACTGCAGTACTAAACACATAGGAACACACT
>JAODXP020004430.1:15000-20000 GCA_027497455.2 Sardinella longiceps | reverse complement strand
CACCCACGATACTCTGGGCCGTCACATGACCTGTGAAGGAGAGGGCGGAGTTTGATCTGTGATGTCATGTGTTTCAGGAAGGACAGGGCGGAGTTTGATATGTGATGTCATGTGTTTTAGGAGCTACGGTACACACACACACACAACACCAGGAGCTACGGTACACACACACACACAACACCAGGAGCTACGGTACACACACACACACAACACCAGGAGCTACGGTACACACACACACACAACACCAGGAGCTACGGTACACACACACACACACACAGAGCTGAGCTGTGAGTAAAGTTCCATAATGGAGCTCTAAAGGAAACTGCAAAAGCTCTTCTGCTGCTCAAGACCTGTCCACACACACACACACACACACACACACACAGCAGCGCTGTGAGTAAAGTTCCATAATGGAGCTCTAAAGGAAACTGCAAAAGCTCTTCTGCTGCTCAAGACCTGTCAGTACCGAAGACGCCAGAAAGTTTGTCCACCTCTCTGTGTCCCTGTGTGGAGAATTAACACTGACCACCAAACCGTGTGTGTGTGTTTGTATCTATGCTGTTTGTCGGACGGGCACTGACACGTCTCGAGTAGCCTGAGCAACAGAGCTTTTGTTAAAACTGAGCAATGTTGCCCTTTAAATGATGCATCCAACACACCCACGATACTCTGGGCCGTCACATGACCTGTGAAGGAGAGGGCGGAGTTTGATCTGTGATGTCATGTGTTTCAGGAAGGAGAGGGCGGAGTTTGATATGTGATGTCATGTGTTTTAGGAAGTGATGTCATGTGTTTCAGGAAGGAGAGGGTGGAGTTTGAAGCCCAGCGTTCCGCAGCCCAGGCGGAGTGGGAGGAGTTTAAACAGACGGAGATCAAGAAGCTGCAGCGCGACAGGAAACTGTTTGAGAAACACTCAGCAGCCGCACGCAACACACACACATCTGCCCAGAGAGAGGAGATACAGGTACACACACACACACACACACACACACACACACACACACACACACACACATCCGCACAGAGAGAGGAGATACAGGTACACACACACACACACTCAGCAGCCGCACGCAACACACACACACCCGCCCAGAGAGAGGAGATACAGGTACACACACACACACACACACACACACACACACACACACACATACATCCGCACAGAGAGAGGAGATACAGGTACACACACACACACACACACACACACATACATCCGCACAGAGAGAGGAGATAAAGGTACACACACACACTCAGCAGCCGCACGCAACACACACACATCCGCCCAGAGAGAGGAGATACAGGTACACACACACACACACACACACCCGCCCAGAGAGAGGAGATACAGGTACACACACACACACACACACACACACACACACACACACACACATACATCCGCCCAGAGAGAGGAGATACAGGTACACACACACACACACACACATACATCCGCCCAGAGAGAGGAGATACAGGCACACACATACACACACACACACACGCTCAGAGAGAAGAGATCCAGGTACACACACACACACACACACACACACACACACACACACTCTGATACATAGATTGACCATGGTTTACACATGGATTAAAGTTCTCCGTCGGTATGACTGATTTCCGTCAATTGCGTCTTATCATAAAATTTATAATGTGATTTATTAATGATGAAATGAACAAAGGGGGAAATAATCAAACTGAATGAACTGTCTTTATTTCTGCAAATAACTGACATAAGAACGCCATGATGCGTATCTAAATAAAGGCACAAACTTGTTGGCCAGACTTAAAGTGTTTTTGCGTGAGCGCAAAGCAGATCCACTTTTTCTTTACGCTACTATGAGCCAGCGCAGGGTTCTCAGGTGAGCAAGGTGAATAGAGTGCTTAAATTATTCAGGAAAATAAAGTGATTTTCAAGTGTAGTCTGTTTCCAACCCCAGCTATATTAGCCCCGACTGTAACAGCAAATTTATGGTAGCCTAATGACACTCGATCCATTATGAAGAATAGCCTACAGTAAACGGGCATGATTTCAGCTTTGAGTATAGTGGACCTAGGCCTATCATTTCAATGATTTAAGCAAAATATGTAGGCTAACCTATTTAAAAACCTCTACTTAGAGACTGAGAATTAAAATATGAGGCGACAATGCCTCTTTCAGTTTGGCGTTGATCATGATTGATCAGCCCACTACAAAAAAAAAAAAAAAGAAAAGAAAAGAAAATCCGTATCATCGCAGTCAGTTTGTGGTAATGTCGGTAAATTGAAATTGAGCCAAGCTGTCCATAGGGACGTAGGCTTAAATAACAGAACAGCTCTTGTGAGGGAACATTTGATATTTCGCTTTACTTGTTAATGCTCCACCTACGCTCCACCTGCGTTTATCCTTGTGAGAAGCGCTACTGCAGTTTTGCGGAGCCTAACTTTCGTAAGGCAACTGATTTACGGTTGCTAATAAAACGGAAACACTAGCGCTAATTCTTGTAACCATATTTGTGACACCGTAATTTGTTGCATGTTATTGAGCATTATTTAGCCGCCCTTATTAAGTGAGCAGACGCTTGTTATCCACGCATCTCTCTCTCTCCCTCCCGCATGCGGACACCAACACCCTCTGCCACTTAGACCCCCCCCCCCCCCCCCCTCTCCATAGAAATTTCAGTCAAATGAAAATTTTTGGCTTTAATCCATGTTTACACAGAGTAACAGCTTGAATACAGAGAGAGGAGATACGGGTACACACACACACACACACACACGCACACACTCAGCTGATGCAACTCTTCTCGTTAATCTTGATGTGTGATAGAGGTGTGTGTGTGTGTGTGTCAGGCCCTAAAATGGCCACATTTTTATAATCAGTCACTGATATCTAAATAAAAAGCAGAAAATGAAATATTGTGATAAATGTCTTACTAACCTACCTGATACACACACGCACGCACTCTCACACACACTGTCTCACACACTCACTCTCACACACACGCTCTCTCATGCACTCACTCTCACTCTCACACACACTCACACTCTCACACACGCTCTCTCACACACACGCTCTCTCTCATGCACTCACTCTCACACACACACTCACACTCTCACACACGCTCTCTCTCATGCACTCACTCTCACACACACACTCTCACACACGCTCTCTCTCATGCACTCACTCTCACACACACTCTCACTCTCACACACACGCTCTCTCATGCACTCACTCTCACACACACACTCACACACACACTCACACTCTCACACACGCTCTCTCACACACACGCTCTCTCTCATGCACTCACTCACACACACACTCTCACACACACATTCACACTCTCACACACACTCCCACTCTCACACACACGCTCTCTCACACACACGCTCTCACACACACACTCACACTCTCACACACGCTCTCTCACACACACGCTCTCTCCCTCATGCACTCACTCTCACACACACACTCACGCTCTCACACACACTCTCTCACACACATGCTCTCTCTCATGCACTCACTCTCACACACACACTCACACTCACACACATGCTGTCTCACGCACTCACTCTCACACACACGCACTCTCACTCTCACACACACACTCACACTCTCACACACGCTCTCTCACACACACTCACACTCTCTCTCTCTCAGGCCGTGAAGCAGCAGTTGTGTGATCTGAGTGAAGAGTGTGTGCGTAAGGAGCAGCGATGGAGAAACACACACACTCGTCTGCAGCAGCAGATTAACACACTCAACACACACAACCGGCAGCTGCAGCAGCAGATACACACACTAGAGAACCTCCGACTCAACGCCTGGAGACGGCAGGACCGGACACCGCAGCAGCAGCAACATCAGGACCAGCAGCAGCAGCAGCAACATCAGCAGGACAGCAGAGCAGCGGAGGAGGAGAAGAGAGAAGAGGAGAGAAGAGGAGTGGAGTGGAGGAGAGACGGAGAGGAGAGGAGGAGAGAAGAGAACAAAGTGGAGGAGAGGAGGAAGGAAGAGAGAAGATTGAGTGGTCCACCTGTAAGCATGTGTGTGAGTGTGAGTGAGTGTGTCTGTGTGTGTGTGTGTGTGTGTGTGAGAGAGAGTGTGTGTGGGTGGGTGTGTGAGAGAAAGAGACCGTGTGTGTGTGTGTGTGTGTCATGTGTCTGTGTGTGTGTGCGTCTCTGTGTGTGTCATGTGTCTGTGTGTATGTGTGTGTGTGTGTTTGTAGGAACGCTGATGTGGTTCTGTGTGTGTGTGTCGTGTGTGTGTGTGTGTCGTGTGTGTGTGTGTGTGTGTGTGTGTGTGTGTGTTTGTAGGAACGCTGATGTGGTTCTGTGTGTGTGTGTGTGTGTGTGTGTGTGTGTGTGTGTGTGTGTTTGTAGGAACGCTGATGTGGTTCTGTGTGTTTCAGAGTCCAGAAAGCCGCCTTACAAACTCAGAGGAACAGAAATGTGGTGACCACACTGCAAGCTCAGGTACTCATACACACACACACACACTCACACACACACACACACACACTACACATGTTATATACTTTCCGTTGTGTTCTGTTGGTGACGTGAGGCTGACAGTGTGTGTGTGTGTGTGTGTGTGTGTGTGTGTGTGTGTGTGTGTGTTCCAGTCTGACTGATGTGTGTGTTCTCCCTCAGGAGGCCCTGTTGGTGTCGTGAGGCCGACTGTGTGTGTGTTTGATGACATCACACGTCCTGAAGAGCAGCTCTCTAACCAGCAGGAGGAAGAGATTACACATCCAGATGGAAAGGTACGTAGAGCCCTAACCTTAACCTAGGGCCCTAGCTAATAACCCTACGGACGTAGAGTCCTAGCCCTGACACATCTAGGTGGAAGGGTACGTAGAGTCCTAATGCAGGTGGAAGGGTACGTAGAGTCCTAGCCCTGACACATCTAGGTGGAAGGGTACGTAGAGTCCTAATCTGTAACCCTGACACATCTAGGTGGAAGGGTACGTAGAGTCCTAATGCAGGTGGAAGGGTACGGAGAGTCCTAATGC
>JAODXP020004430.1:0-5000 GCA_027497455.2 Sardinella longiceps | reverse complement strand
AAACACACACACAGTCGGCCTCACGACACCAACAGGGCCTCCTGAGGGAGAACACACACATCAGTCAGACTGGAACACCACACACACACACACACTGTCAGCCTCACGTCACCAACAGAACACAACGGAAAGTATATAACATGTGTGGTGTGTGTGTGTGTGTGTGTGTGTGTCTGTGTGTGAGTGTGTGTGTGTGTCAGTACCTGAGCTTGCAGTGTGGTCTCCACATTTCTGTTCCTCTGAGTTTGTAAGGCGGCTTTCTGGACTCTGAAACACACAGAACCACATCAGCGTTCCTACAAACACACACACACACACACACACACAGAACCACATCAGCGTTCCTACACACACACACACACACACACACACACACACACACAGAACCACATCAGCGTTCCTACAAACACACACACACACACACAGACACACACACACGACACACACACACGGTCTCTTTCTCTCACACACCCACCCACACACACTCACTCACACTCACACACATGCTTACAGGTGGACCACTCAATCTTCTCTCTTCCTTCCTCCTCTCCTCCACTTTGTTCTCTTCTCTCCTCCTCTCCTCTCCCTCTCTCCTCCACTCCACTCCTCTTCTATCCTCTTCTCTCTTCTCCTCCTCCGCTGCTCTGCTGTCCTGCTGTGTCCGGTCCTGCTGCTGCTGCTGCTGCTGCTGGTCCTGATGTTGCTGCTGCTGCTGCTGCTGCTGATGCGGTGTCCGGTCCTGCTGATGTTGCTGCTGCTGCTGCTGCTGCGGTGTCCGGTCCTGTTGCTGCTGCTGATGCTGCTGCTGCTGATGCGGTGTCCGGTCCTGTTGCTGCTGCTGATGCTGCTGCTGATGCGGTGTCCGGTCCTGCCGTCTCCAGGCGTTGAGTCGGAGGTTCTCTAGTGTGTGTATCTGCTGCTGCAGCTGCCGGTTGTGTGTGTTGAGTGTGTTAATCTGCTGCTGCAGACGAGTGTGTGTGTTTCTCCATCGCTGCTCCTTACGCACACACTCTTCACTCAGATCACACAACTGCTGTTTCACGGCCTGAATAACACAGAGAGAGAGAGAGGTGTGTGTGTGTGAGTGTGTGTGTTTCTCCATTGCTGCTCCTTACACACACACTCTTTTCCATCAGATCACACAACTGCTGCTTCACCGCCTGAGAGAGAGAGAGAGAGAGTGTGAGTGTGTGTGAGAGTGTGTGTGTGTGTGTGTGAGTGTGTGTGTGTGAGAGTGAGAGTGCGTGTGTGTGAGAGTGAGTGCGTGAGACAGCATGTGTGTGAGTGTGAGTGTGTGTGTGAGAGTGAGTGCATGAGAGAGAGCATGTGTGTGAGAGAGTGTGTGTGAGAGTGTGAGTGTGTGTGTGAGAGTGAGTGCATGAGAGAGAGCGTGTGTGTGAGAGTGAGTGCGTGAGACAGTGTGTGTGAGAGCGTGTGTGTGAGAGTGAGTGTGTGAGACAGTGTGTGTGAGAGTGCGTGCGTGTGTGTATCAGGTAGGTTAGTAAGACATTTATCACAATATTTCATTTTCTGCTTTTTATTTAGATATCAGTGACTGATTATAAAAATGTGGCCATTTTAGGGCCTGACACACACACACACACACACACACACACTCATCTATCACACATCAAGATTAACGAGACGAGTTGCATCAGCTGAGTGTGCGTGTGTGTGTGTGTGTGTGTACCCATATCTCCTCTCTCTGTATTCAAGCTGTTACTCTGTGTAAACATGGATTAAAGCCAAAAATTTTCATTTGACTGAAATTTCTATGGAGAAGGGGGGTCTAAGTGGTGATCAGGGGGAGGGGCGTTGCCCACCAGTGCACATGACACTGAACTGGGGGGGTCATGACACATATTATTTTTCCCAGGACACTCTATACAATCAGATTTTGATGTCTGATGTATTTTAACACACAGTGGTGTGAGAAAAAGCTTCAATGTGGAAAGGGAATTATTTTGTGGTGAGAGAAATTGTGGTTGGAGGTGGTGCTTTAAAATTTGTGGAATACAGGCCTAGTGCAATAACGCTGGCCTCTAAATGAAAATAGTTGGCCTTTTCATTGTCATGCGTCATGAGGTTATAAGAAATGCATAACCATAGGCTACACATGGTACAATGAAAACCTAAAGTATATGTAATAGGCTATAGGCTAGTCTTATTATAAAAGTAAAGACAAATAGCCTTTATTTGTGAAGCTAAATTTCATTCATGACATTTTACTGCTTAAATGAAGAGTTTGACCGTAGTTTTAGCTTTTAAAAATGTTATAACAAATCAACATCGGCAGAGGGTGTTGGTGTCCGCATGCGGGAGGGAGAGAGAGAGATGCGTGGATGACAAGCGTCTGCTCACTTAATAAGGGCGGCTAAATAATGCTCAATAACATGCAACAAATTACGGTGTCACAAATATGGTTACAAGAATTAGCGGTTGTGTTTACGTTTTATTAGCAACCGTAAATCAGTTGCCTTACGAAAGTTAGGCTCCGCAAAACTGCAGTAGCGCTTCTCACAAGGATAAACGCAGGTGGAGCGTAGGTGGAGCTAACAAGTAAAGCGAAATATCAAATGTTCCCTCACAAGAGCTGTTCTGTTATTTAAGCCTACGTCTCTATGGACAGCTTGGCTCAATTTCAATTTACCGACATTACCACAAACTGACTGCGATGATACGGATTTTCTTTTCTTTTCTTTTTTTTTTTTTTTGTAGTGGGCTGATCAATCATGATCAACGCCAAACTGAAAGAGGCATTGTCGCCTCATATTTTAATTCTCAGTCTCTAAGTAGAGGTTTTTAAATAGGTTAGCCTACATATTTTGCTTAAATCATTGAAATGATAGGCCTAGGTCCACTATACTCAAAGCTGAAATCATGCCCGTTTACTGTAGGCTATTCTTCATTAAATGGATCGAGTGTCATTAGGCTACCATAAATTTGCTGTTACAGTCGGGGCTAATATAGCTGGAGTTGGAAACGGACTACACTTGAAAATCACTTCATTTTCCTGAATAAATTAAGCACTCTATTTATCTTGCTCACCTGAGAACCCTGCGCTGGCTCATAGTAGCGTAAAGAAAAAGTGGATCTGCTTTGCGCTCACGCAAACACTTTAAGTCTGGCCAACAAGTTTGTGCCTTTATTTAGAGGCATCATGGCGTTCTTATGTCAGTTATTTGCAGAGGTGGAAAAAGTACAGAAAAATTGTAACTAAGTAAAAGTATCTTTACTTTGCTTAAATTCTACTCAAGTAAAAGTAAAAGTAACCAACAAAAAATCTACTCAAGTAAAAGTAAAAATTACTTCATTTAAAATGTACTTAAAGTACAAGTTACTTAGTTACTTTCAATTATTTGATATATATTAAAAAATCATAATCAAAAGCAATGCTAGGGTGTTGCTTGGTTGCTTTAGCAACGCCAAGAATTCATAAACCACCTGCTCAGTAACCACAATCAAACTTGTTATGAATGAATGAATGAATGAATGAATGAATGTTTGGTCAATGACACTACAGTAACCAAAGGGTAGTGGCTGTGTAAAGCCCCCCTTCTCACATTTCTAAAAAACAAATGTGTTTGTACAGTGTTATTTACAAGTAATACAACAGCTACTGTAGATGGCATGACTGAGAGAGCACTTACATTGGCCTACATGCCAATCACAATTCATAAGGTTTTCCATTTTTTAGATAAGAAATGTATTCAATCCTAAGAGTTGTAGGTTAGGTATCAAACTTTAATCTCATTTTGACCAGGCAACCGATCCAGATAACAGTGACAGTAATCAGCCCAGCCAGTTCACATCTTATGGTGTGATTTGTTCATTTTGGCATCTTGAGAGTGCTAGAATAAGGTAGCCGACTAGCTTTGAGATTTTACATATTGATGGTATTCGGGGTTACCCTAACCCTGGCTAGACTCAAATTGACCTGGACTGAAGCAATGGTTATAATGGCTGACAACATTCCATAGCCAAGGATTTCCTTTGCTTTTGAATTAATCACTTCCACAGGTTGCTTGGCTATTGTCAACATTTACAAGAAGCAGGGTCAGCTCTACGCTACAGTAAATAGTCTGTATTAACTTTCGGTTCAAGCCAAATATTTTTTTCTTCACAACGATTTTTTTACTCAGGAATCAGGGAGGTTTCAAAAAAGTAGTGAAGTACAAAGTACAATACTTGCCTAAAAATATTCTCAAGTAAAAGTAAAATTACCTATTTAAAAAAATACTTAAAAATTACGAATTACTCAAAAAAGCTACTTAATTACAGTAATTTGAGTAAATGTAATTAGTTACTTTCCACCTCTGGTTATTTGCAGAAATAAAGGCGACAGTTCATTCAGTTTGATTATTTCCCCCTTTGTTCATTTCATCATTAATAAATCACATAATAAATTTTATGATAAGACGCAATTGACGGAAATCAGTCATACCGACGGAGAACTTTAATCCATGTGTAAACCATGGTCAATCTATGTATCAGAGTGTGTGTGTGTGTGTGTGTGTGTGTGTGTATGTACCTGGATCTCTTCTCTCTGAGCGTGTGTGTGTGTGTGTGTATGTGTGTGCCTGTATCTACTCTCTCTGGGCGGATGTATGTGTGTGTGTGTGTGTGTACCTGTATCTCCTCTCTCTGGGCGGATGTATGTGTGTGTGTGTGTGTACCTGTATCTCCTCTCTCTGGGCGTGTGTGTATGTGTGTGTTGCGTGCGGCTGCTGAGTGTGTGTGTGTGTGTGTGTGTGTACCACCTGTATCTCTCTCTCTGGGCGGATGTGTGTGTGTTGCGTGCGGCTGCTGAGTGTGTGTGTGTACCTGTATCTCCTCTCTCTGGGCGGATGTATGTGTGTGTGTGTGTGTGTGTGTGTGTGTGTACCTGTATCTCCTCTCTCTGGGCGGATGTATGTGTGTGTGTGTGTGTGTGTGTGTGTGTACCTGTATCTCCTCTCTCTGGGCGGATGTATGTGTGTGTGTGTGTGTGTGTGTGTGTG
>JAODXP020004429.1:0-40868 GCA_027497455.2 Sardinella longiceps | reverse complement strand
TGAATTTACCTTGCTGTCTGGTCTCTGATGGTGATCTGCCCAAAGCAAGTTAAAATCTGGTTCAACGTTGGTTTGTCATGCTTCTGTTTTGTATGTTTTGTCCATTTGCAATAGCAGAATTAAACAATGGTTAACCACATGGAGATGGTAGAAATACACTTTGTTTACGTCAGCCGTGTCACAACAGACATCTTATTCCTTAGCCAGGTAGTGAAAAAGTATACCTTAGAGGCATGGACTTGTTGCACAGAAGAATGTCTGAAACAACAAATAGTCGAGCTAGTCGCAAAAATGAGCGTCGATGCATTAACTATAGCCAAGCCGCAGTTTGTTGACCTCTGGAAAGCCCCGGGAGTCAGTCTGGTTCATGCTCTACTGAATCTGGCACTCTCCGTTCTGGTCCGAGTCACATGGGTTATTCGCCCGTTGCCAGGTGTCTTCTGGAGACCCAGTGAAATAGGATGACAGTGGGAATTTAAAGGAGTGCGTTCAGAGGGCCCTGCCCCAGACAGGGGTCAGGAAAAGGAACGGTATATATCACCACGCCAGACGTCATGCCATTGCAGGCTCGGCAGTGTACTGTATGTGGGTGTGTGTGCATGTGCACTTTCTGTGTATGCTGTGTCTGACCTCCTTGTCTCTGGCTGCAGAGAAAAACAAACCAGGGATGAGTTTGGTTTCCTTTTCTCCTTTTGCATTCGTTTCTTTCTCAGGAGAAGACGTACAGTCTTAAAGGCCAAGGCTATGTGTGTCAGACAGCAGTAGCGTTCTGCCGTAAATATAAATGCCGTCTCAGACAGACCACCTGTGTGAAAGCTACCATAAAGCTTTTTAACGCCACACCTGCGTTGCTGTCTGTGCATGTGTGTGCAGTGCACCCATACTATTGGAAAACTTCCCTCACTGTTACTGCTCCTAATGAGGGTGTCCCTTTCGGTTTGGGGGAAAAATCTCAGATTTGTTGTAGGGCTGCCATTGATGAGCTTTTTCAGCCAATTCATTATTTTCTTTAAATTGACTAGTTGATTGATTGATTGATTGATTGATAAAATGTCTTAGAATGCTGGATAATTATCCTTACATCTCCCAAAGCCCAAAATGATGTCCTCAGATTTGAGATTTTTAGTTCCACAATTTCTTAGTACCACAGTCTGCTGTATACTATTATAATTTAAGTGTAACTATCTACTAAACAATGCATTGCTTTTTGCTGTCAAACAAATTGTGACGGAGTACTGTCACTACGGTTGAGTATGCACTCTGACTGCCATACCAACGAGCCGGCCTCTTTGGCGTTGCGTTCAAGTTGCACGTTTAGCACCCTGGAGACCCGGGTTTGAGACCGGGTGGGGTCACTGTCCTCTCCCTTTGCTACACAAATACGATTGCAAAGATGTTGCAGACACACTGACGGTTATTCTGTAACAAAAAATAATACACAAAACACTACAGTGACACCTTTTAAATCACAATTTCGTCACTACTATACCCATTAGCCCTGCACCTGCGTGACTACGAGGACATTATCCCCGCTGTGGAGATCTACTCGCTGCTGGCCATTTGCTCCTCGGCCAACCGGGCTTTTGGCACCTGCTCTCGGGCTTTCATCAAGCTGGAGTCCCTGGAGAGCTTAACCCCTGAGCAGCGGCAGAGCTACGAGGATCTGGCCCTGGAGATCTTCACCAAGTTCCCGCCCAAGGACAACCGCAAGTCTGAGCTGGACAGCATCTCTGAGGGGTAATGACCCTGGCCTGCTATTATGTAGTGAAAATCTGAGATCCATGCATGGAGTCGATTTTATTATAAATATAAAAAAATAAGTTTGCATTAATTACAGTCAAATTATAAATTTCTGTTCTCAGAATAGGGCCTGTTTAAAATTAAATCTCTCTCTCTCTCTCTCTCTCTCTCTCTTGCACACACAGCGTTGATGGGAAGCTCCCTACGTGCATTGTCACAGGACACATTATTTCAGAGTACCAGTTCTGGATGTGCAGCACTTGCAAACACTGTGCCATGGAGCAAGAGATAAGAAGACACAACTTCTGCCCCCTGTGTCACAGCACTCTCACATAAGGAGGAGAGAGGAAATCACCGGCTGCTAAGTGACCTCCTTCTCTGTAATTTTGGTTGTCCTGTTTTCCTTTCTTTTCCTTTCTTTTTTAAACATCTGTCTGGTTCAACAGAAGAGCCTCTGTTGTACAGTTTATTGTTGTGAGGTATGTTTTTTTTTTTTTGTTGTTGTTGTTTTCCAGATACATTATGTTTTATAGCTAAAATGTTCAGAACTAAAGTGAATATGTAGAACATTCCTGTTCTGTAATGCCATGAATAAATATATTTTAAAAGTGGTCTTTTAAAGAAGCATTAGTTTTGAGTGCATTTTAAAATACCGTACTTAAAGCAAAGGAATTTTTTTTGTCTCTACAGTAAAGCAGACATCCCAACCTTGGGAAATTCATTTCAGGGAGGTGTCGTCCCATCAACTTTTTTTTCCCCTTTACGACCAAAAATGGCAATGAGAACGATGATCATTTACTGATACATATACAGTATATATACATACAGTACAGACCAAAAGTTTGGACACACTTTCCCATTAAATTATTTACTTTATTTTCATGACTAAATATTTTCAATGCCACGTGTTCATTCAGAAGTTTGTTTATTTTGTCACCTTCAGTGACAATCTACAAAATAAACAAACTTCTGAATGAACACGTGGCATTATGTACTTAATTAAAAAAAAGTGTGAGATAACTGAAAACATGTTTTATATTCTTGTTTCATCAAAGTATCCTTTTTTGTTTTGATAACTGCTTTGTCCTCTTTTTATTTTTTGGATGAGCTTCAAGAGGTAGTCACCTGAAATGGTTTTCCAACTGTCTTGAAGAGTTATTCATTCCCAGAGATGCTAAGAACTTGTCGGCTCTTTTGCCTTCACTCTGTGGTCCAGCTCACCCCAAACCATCTTGATTGGGTTCAGGTCCAAAAGTTTGTCATAATCTCACACTTTTTTTGTTAAGCACATCATTTCATATGTGTTCATTCATTATTTTGATGCCTTTAGTGAGAATCTACGATATAAATTGTCCTGGAAATAAATAAATCGCATTGAATGAGGGGTGTGTCCAAACTTTTGGTCTGTACTGTATACATGTCCAGTATGTATCAGCTTTATTGGTAGCTTATCATAAAATAACAATATTAGTTGACTATATTACATATTCAGAAAATTATTTATCCCTTGTTTATCCCTTGTACTTCTATGTACTGTATATACTATGTTGCCGTTAAAAAATGTTTTTTACTTTTTCATATATTGTAGGCTCAACTGAAAAGTTTTATATATATATACTGTAAGTGCAATTTTTTTTAATTTCATACATAAAAATATTCTACCAACGCATTTTATAAATATAGGCCTACTTGTATTTCAGTGGTACCAATGGTGCATTATAGATGAACTATACTTGAGAAAAAAAGTTAAATTAGAAGAAAATGTCTACAAGTAAGATCATTTAATTGAAGCAGCGAGTCTGTTGATACAAATAGAGAGCAGTTACAAAAAAAAAAAGTGCAGAAAGAGTTAGTTACCCAACTTCAATCTGTGGTAAAAGTCTGGCTCCCAGTGATGGTAAAGTGGTACTGCACTTTAAAGACAATCAGTTTAGATTGTTTTGGTATTATTTGCAGCGTCTATCAGACTACTCATTCAGGTACCGTGTCCAAAAGTGATTGGTCATGGTCACATGAAGAAGTGATGAAGACAAATCTTATGAACACCATCCAGAGTAGAGTATCGGGAAGATGGATGGAAAACCACCACAACAATAGGACATTAGTGGTACTGAAGCCCATATGAAGGGCTTGGAAAATTATTTTGTGTGCCTTTTTGGTTATAAATTGTGTTGCTATAAAGGAGCAGTGTGTAATAAATGTATTCCAAATAATCATAAAATGGTCTTGATACTTGTATGTCATAAGGCATTTAGGAGTCAAGTTCATTCTAAACACTGATATCAGTTGTAGTCCAACCAGAATATTTGCATTTTGAAAGCTAAGTTGCAGCCCACAAGTTGTGTTTATGTTGTCATTTTAAGTGGTGGTGTTCCATTGTCAAGGCGTCATTAAGCTTCCAAAATACATCAAGACCGAGAGAGAAATAAAACAAGGATATAAATAGGAGATGATTTTGAATGATAGAGACAGCTGAAAGCAAAATAACTTCGACATGATTGTAGTACCAATTTTGGTCACAACGTATTCTTTCTTTCATTGTTTTGTTCTTTTCTTTCCCGTTCAATTTTTCCTCCTATTTTGTATGGAGTTACTGCATGCTCGAACCATTTCCAAATAAGTTTGAAAGCTGGTTCTTACGATGACTGTCCAGCTTTGTAAATGTCCAATAACATTGATAGAAATTTGATATGTTTTGATAGACATTTAGATTAATCCCACCTAGGAATTCCCTGGCAATGCTAGCTTTACCAGACCACAGTTCATTTCTGATGGGTCACGCAAGCCAGGTTTGTCATTAAGGCTTTGGGGAAAAAAAGTTTTGCTTAAAGATTCTATGATCTGAAAAAAGTTCTGAGCAAAAGGGGCTCTGGATTACACTAACCTCAGTATATGTAGTGGATTGCCCGTGGCTATCAACCAAATTGGTCCAACTTTAAACATAACTGGGTGTAATACCACAACTAGCCATTAGGGAGAGCAATGTGTTAGGTTTTCTCTATAGGTTTGGCTCATTTCTTGAAACAGATTACATTCTCAAAATAACGTGGACAAATCTCCAAACCACCTTGCAATTGTTCAAAACAGAGTTGCATTTCTTATTGCTTTCGTCAAATTGTAAATTAAAGTACATGTCTCAATTATCTAAATGAATCTTTGATTTAGTACAAGTAGTCTATTAGTTTGCCAACATTTAGCACATTTCCAATGAAATATTGTCAATATAAGTCATCACATGCATAATAGTCTGTTCAACTGTCAAAATTAGTAAAAAATCATAATACTATGAATACCATATATGAATCTCTTGTGGAACATTTTATAAAATTGATTACAGTAACTGACAGTCAGATGAAACTACAGCTTGAGTAACAATAGATGAGTTTCACATCCCAGATGATGCACTGTGGCTACATAAAATGTTCCTTGTATTTTTGTTCATGCGTTTATATCACAACATTATGGATTCAAAATATACAATTTCATTTTTCTCTGATGTATCAAAATATGTGTGTGAATATAGTTTTTCACTATTACTAAACACATTTCTCAAAACTTTTCATCATTATCAAAAAACAGTGCCAATGAAGGACTGGGCTAAGGGACGTGGAGGACATAAGGGTTATTTCAATGGTCCTTGGCCATAGTGCCAAAACATCTACAGTACATGTAAACATTTTGACTTGCAGTGCTCACACAATGACAAAGGGATGATGCATTTTGGGGAAACTGAATGAGAAAGACACTTCCAGTTTAGTTCTGCAAAAAGTACTAGTGTGGAGAAAGTCTGAAAGAAATGAGCCTAGGCAATTTGATTGTGATCCAGGACATACAGTATAGCACACATCGCAATCTGCTTATTTTGAAACCAATCATGCCTTTTGAGTATGATTAAATACTGAAATTAAATTCACGTAATAACCATAGCTGATTGAACAACTTATAGGCCAATTCTGATTTTCTATCACTATTCCCAAAACAAATATTAAAATAGTCCTTCAAACCGGCAAGAATACTTTTTACCTTTGTAGCCTACTTTTATAACATTATATACTTCCTCTAGAGTATGGAAATGTGTATTTAAATAGGTTAAAGCCAAGAGGGAAGTTGACTATGACACACGAACAAACCTCAACTGTAACACTCTGTACTTTCATGGCATGTTGGAACAACAGCTGATGACTATGTGGGTCTAGCTTTTGCACTCTTATCTGTTTTTAGCATCACTCCAGCTATCATAAAATCTCCAGCAGGGGAGATATTGTATTCCTGTAGTTGGGCTTTTTTCCCCAGATAGGTGGAGTACTTCGGTCTGAATGTCTGAAGTGTTTCCTGTCGATCATATTCATTATGGTCCACAGAAAAGACATGTGCCTTGTGTTTATACTGTACTGTTAACTGTCTTTACAGTGAAGAAACATTATCATTGAACTGAGACAAAAATAGAACAGAAATGTTTTCTTAGCTCACTTCTGAAGTTAAGTGGTGGGAATATTTCACTTGTCCGTTCATAGCTTTTAAAGGAATAGGCCACCCTTAAACGAAATTTAGTCTCTTACCATATTCCCCTGAGTTGGATAAGTGACCAAAAGTGTTTTTCATTCACCCCCGTGGTTGTCCGTATCCAAAAGCACAGTGTTAGCTTAGCATAGAGCGCCGTAATTTGGAGTTTCCATTTAGCCAGTTGTTCTCAAAATAGTCATAAATGAACTCAAGATTTTTCCTAATTTCGTTGTTTCACCTGTACATTAAAAACGAGTACAAATGCCAATGCCATTATCACGAAGGGTTTACGGAGAACCACGGGTCTGAATGAAAAACACTTTTGGTCACTTATCCAACACAGGGGAATATGGTAAGAGACTAAATTTCGTTTTGGGGTGGCCTATTCCTTTAACTTTATTGACCTCAACCAAGCCAGTGAAAGTATGATTCAAGACTGTGGACAATATCCGTAACTCAGGGCTGGTTCTAGCCTTTTTGCTGCCCAAGGCCAGATTTGAGTTTTGCCTCCCTTTTCTAGAAATAAATGTGAAAAAACAAAGAAAATAATAAAAGTATAAATGTATTGTGATGCCCCACTGATATTGGTGCCCTAGGTGATAGTTTGTCTATGCCTAGAACAGACCCTGCCGTAACTAAAATAAGGCCCTCTATTCAAATGTTGGTATTAGGAAGTGATATGGATCAAATCAGCTGAATGACACACAAGCAGGGCAGACATGTTGGCACTGATGACACCAAACCAAACAATAAAAAAATATGTTGGGGTGGATTGCATTGCTATGCTAAGTGGTTTGCCCATGATTATGGCTCTGATCAAAGGAAAATGTATCATTTGTTGACACCAGACTTTGTTTATTGTTAAGCTACTGTGATGACCACACCCACACCTGCTCCATCAGAAACATTACCACTCTAGCTCTTTATTTTTATTTTTTTATTTTTTTTTTTATTTCTGGGTGGTCACATTGAGGCAGTTGCCTCTTTTCCAAGTGGGCCCTAGCCAAGAAAGCAGCAAGAACGCTAAACGCACTACATAGGACTTTAATCAACAATACAGATTAAAACAAACAGCTGACAAAAAACAACATACAGAGCATAAAAGATTAAGACATAAAAGCATGCAGGACATAACCATGCAGACATAAGAATATGCAGGACATCATTAAAACATACAAGTAGGACAAACAAAGCTCATCGGTATGACAAGAGCACAACCAGACAACACAACACAACACAACCAGACAACACAAAGAAACGCAAGACTGCAAGAAAGGAAAGAGAAAAACACAGCATACAGGGCAACAGGATAGATACAGGTTTAAGCACATGTTAGAAGTCAATCAGTGAAAAAATAGCATGCTGTACTAAACACACATAGATTAGGACAAGCAAGCCATACCACACTAAGAGAAAAAACACAACAAGCACATAACACAAGCATAGACCAAAGCAGACATACTTACAAAATGAACATAAGCTACACTGAGTTTGTTCAATATATTAACTTTAACCTCAAAAACCACTTGCACTGATAGTGTAAAGTGGTTGCAATGTGTGACTTAAAATCAGATAATGGAATGAACACATCTTGTTTTAGCTGTTTCTGAAGTTCATTCCAGGTTGAGGGGGCATTGTATTGAAATGCTAGTTTTCCAAGGTTGGCTCTAGGGGTAGGTAGGTTAAAGAGAATAATATCCTTTGATCTAAGACTATATCTATTATTTGAGGCCCAAAAGAACAATGACAGATAAGAGGGAAGCAGACCAATGACTGCTTTATAAATAAAGGTAAGCCAATGAAGCTGCCTATGTACTGACAGTGGGTGGCAACCTGACAGATTGTATAGGTCACAATGGTGTGTTGAATATTTGGCTCCAGTAATAAAACGTAACCCTGAGTGATAAACAGAATCTAGAGACCGTAGCACAGATTTAGAAGCATGCATATAAAGAATGTCACCATAGTCTAACACAGAGATAAATGTAGATGTGACTAATTCCTTTCTGGCTCTAATATTAAAACATGCCTTGTTTCTATAATAGAATCCTAACTTTATTTTTAGCTTGCGCACCAAATTGGTAACATGTGAATTAAAAGTCAGGTCTTCATCCACTAGAAAACCTAAATATTTGTAGCTTGACACTCTTTCTATCACCTGTCCCTGTAGTGTACTTATTTGAGGCACATTTTTAGTTTGAGAATTTGTAAATAACATATATTTGTTTTTGTTTGAGTTCAATACCAGATGTAGCTTAAGTAGATTTTCCTGAATTTTTATAAAAGCTACTTGAAGTTTTGCTAATGCCTCAGAAGGAGATGGGGCATAGCAGTATAAAATAGTGTCATCTGCATACAGGTGCACATTAGCATCTACATGTGCACAAATATCATTTATGTAGATGGTGAACAATAATGGCCCTAAGATGGAACCTTGTGGAACCCCAATTTAATTTCAGCTCTTCCTGATGTTATACCATCACAGGAGACACATTGATGCCTGTTTGTAAAATAATCTTTAAACCAAAGCAAATTTTTTTCAGACATACCTATGCTGAGCAAAGAATGTAATAAAATACTATGATTTACTGTTTCAAATGCCTTAGAAAGATCTATAAACAATGCTGCACATGACTTTTTTACCATCAATGCAACTAATGATGTCATTTACTACTTTTACAGCTCCAGTGATTGTGCTATGTTTCTTCCTAAAGCCTGATTGGACTGGGCTAAAAATACAGTTATTAGTTAAAAACTCTTTTAGTTGATCACTAATTAGAGACTCAAAGATTTTGGCTAAGACTGAAAGCTTTGAGATTGGTCGATAGTTATCCAGCGTAGCTGGGTCGCCACTTTTTAATAAAGGAGCCACATGTGCTATTTTCCAAGAGTCTGGAATATAATTTTGTGCCAAGGATAAATTAAAAAATATATGTTAAAGGGTCTGTGATAATCTCAGCTGCAAGTTTTAAAAGTGATGGGTCAAGACCATCAGGACCAGCTGACTTTCTACTGTTTATATTTTTTAGAGCGGTTAACACTGACTCCCTATGGATTGGTGTAATAGAAAATGTAGGCCTATTTGCCTGCCTCACAGTAGGAGACTGAGGATCAGGCTGAGATTGATTTGATAGTGAACTGAAAAGAAGTCCTGCTGAAGCAAAGTGTTGATTAAATGCATCAACCATTTCCTTTTTGTCAGTAATATGTCCAGAATCTAAGCATATTTGTTTGGGTAATGCAGGTGCTGTAGAATTGGGCTTTAAAGACTTAATTGTTTTCCAGAATTTAGCCGGGTTTTGTAAATTCCTAGTAGTTTCGTCTATGTAAAACTGAGATTTAGCTTTACGGATCTGTGTTGTGCATTTATTTCTTAGGCATCTAAAAAAAGTCCAATCGGAGTCTAAACCAGATTTTCTCGCCTTTGCCCAGGCGTGGTCCCTCTCAGGCTCTCATCTTCTGACCCTTTTCAAGTGTCTCATTTTTTCAGAATTGGGTTTGTGCATGCCCCACTCTTACTGGGGTACAATTAGGTACAAACAAACATAGCCTATTTATCATAGATTATAGTTTGTGGATAATGATCACCATGTAGCAGGCATATGTTGTTCAAACTCCCTGTCTTCCTCATCATTGGGGGGGCTTAGCGTTCTCGACTAGTTAGTTGCGCTGATTGGTTGTAGCTGTTGTAACCTGAGGGTCTATCAATTGTGGTCAGACTATACATTCATTTTATGCTATAGTTTGGCTTATCAGGCTACAGTAATGTAGTAATGAATCACAAATCCTGACATCACAAATCAAGCATCATAGCATGAGAACAGAGTATTGTCTGACAACATTATATGGTAGTCAAAGCATAGTTTGTTGTTGTAGTTGGGCAGCGCAGATCAATATCTACTATAAGACAAGTCTAGATTTAAAGAAGTTGCTTATCCTGGGATCTAAGCAAAGGACCCTGCTGATATATTTGGCTGAAGCATGACTGGTATGTATTTTAGAACTGATCCCTTGAGAGATTTGTAAATAAGCAGCATACTTGAAATCAATTCTAACCGAGGTCCTGACTCTCAGTGGTCTTAAAAGATCCCATGACACTTGTCGCAAAGACTAGGGAGTTTCCCAGTGTCCTGGCTAAAGTCCCAACCTGGCTCATTCAATCTGCCCCCTAATCATCCCCCACTGTAATTGAGTCATTCAATATTTCCATCACTCTACACCTCAAGCTAGTGTGTGGTGAGCGTTCTGGTACATAATGGCTACTGTGCATCACCCAGGTGGGTGCTACACACTGGTGGTGGTCAGTGAGTTCCCCCTCCACTGTAAAGCGCTTTGGGTGTCTAGAAAGGCGCTACAGGGCTCTAGAGTGCGACCAATTTGGTCGCACATGCGACTTAATTTTTCAGTAGTGCGACTAAAAAAAAAAACGGAGGTCGCACCGGTGCGACCAGCCTTTCGGGGGAAAATGCAACTCCAAAAGTCTATTTGGGCTCTGCCTGGGCGCCACATCATGGTCTAAACAAATCAGAATTATAAAAAGGCGGAACCTTCATAGTTGGCCGTAGTCCAGTGTGTGTGTGCGTGCACTCGCGCATGTGAGTGCGTGTCTTACCTACCAGGTAGCTACTAAACTACTGAGAGAAGGCAGCGTGTTATGATACGATAACATACTGTATGACTAGGGCAAAACATGTGATGCACTGCATCTACTGTAAAGAGTGCTGAAAGGCGATGGCTGGTAATAGTTCTTTTGCCATATTCCCATTATTGATGATTACCGAGTACAGACCCCTCCCGTACGGGTGGCAGAGGTCCGGGGAAATAAAAACAGAACACCCAGCCAGTTGCAGCTGAGTTGCAGTTAGCCTATAATTTATTTCTTATAAAGTAGCCACTGTCCCGTTTTTTCATCCCTATTGGTTGCCTGACCATGAAAACTAACTCACTCTCTCTCTCTCTCGACATCAACATTAATAATTGACTATTTTCTCCTCGCCAATCCATTTAGCGAATTTTACCACAGAACCGCGACAATGACCTTTCAACCTATTTGCTGGTTTAGCATACGCAGGTCTTTGTATTTAATTTCAGCACCATCTCTTTCAAACAGTTCAGTTGTCTACGCTATGTTCAGTAGATAGGTAGGATCTAAGTTTCCTTTCTCTCACCCCAACGAATCTAAGAGACAGGCGAGTAGACTTTTTTCTTAAAAGGGCAACAGCATAAAAAAAAATACATAAAACATTTGATTTATTTAATTGTTATTCTGTTCATATTATACAAAAAAATATAGGTGTATGACTTCTGCCCATGATTTAATGGCAGCAGTAGATACATTAGAGCAATAATCTCTCTTTTTGGGTTATTTCCCTTTTGAGCATAGAGATGGGTGCAGACAGGAGGGGCCCACATTTAAAGTGGTTACTGTAAAAGGTCTACCACTTCCTACAACCCTTGACAGACATTATTACAACAATAATAATAACAACAAAAACAACAATATCAGCAACAACAACCATTTTAAAACCTTGTAAACTGCGATGGAGTGCTCGGAAATTTGGGTGCACCTAACTTTTGTCCTGGTGCACCCAAGAAAAAAGTTGGGCGCACCAGTGCAACCAGTGCAAAAAGTTAGTCTAGAGCCCTGCGCTATAATCGAATGTGTTGTTGTTGTTATTGGGGACCAGGGGTGTAGTTTTAAGAACTAGAGATATATGATATGTTTGTGTTGATTTAGCCGCATTGGGAAAGTTACTTAATACCATATGAACCCATGGCATCGTTTGGACCACAGGCAATAGTTTTGTACTGCTGCTGGAAGTGTGTGGTCAGGACAGTGTGGGTAAAAATCGATTTCTCAGTGGCGGAAATGGCTGCTGTTGTCACTACCGGACCATGCCAAAACTTGGACTTGCACAGTCTATACACCAAGAATCTTAACAACGTATTTTACTTGAAATCCTTTAGACTCAAGGTGGTTTCTTTTACCCAAAACACTCGTTAAATTCTTTTTAGAACATTATACTTCCACTTGAGTATAGAAGTGTGTATTTTTGTGTATTTAAACAAGTCTAGAGGGTGAGGAGGTATTTACTGTTAGAAAGAGTTGACTATGACAAACAAGCCTCAACTAGGCCTATACTGTAACACTCTGTACTGTCATGGCATGTCTGAACAACAGCCTATGATTATGTGGGTCTTGCTTCTGCATACTTATCTTTTTTTGATAGCATCTACAAAAAAAAAAAAGTATGTCTCACAGAATGAAAAGTTTTCAGTTTTCCATGTCCTCAGAGACACCAGGCAGGACTGCCGCTTTCTATCTCCGGACCTCCATCTACAGTCGCCGAATTTAAGAAAAAATAGCAGCTACATTGCACATTCTCGCCAAATATCAAGTAATCTTGATTTGCATAGTCAAGTTGTAGTGTCAAAGTGATTTTATGATCATTATTCCCAGCCATGTTTCATCATCAATGCCCTTGCTGATTCAAGTAGGTTTTCACTCAAAATTATATAGCCTGGGAGTGCCCATGTTTCTTTTTGCACTTCACTCTACAAAGCAGCATGGTGACCATGGCCGATTTTCTTTTCTGCTTTAGGTATCCAATCACAGAACAAAAAGGGACTATAACAGTGCTCGATTGCACAATGGCTCTGGTATTGGCTTACTCAGACGCAATTACTTATTACAGACGCAATAAACGGCTCTGGCGTTTGTTTCCCAAAAGCATAGTTGCAACTTGGTTAGTTGGCGATGGGAAATTGCATTGCAACCAACACAGTTGCATACTTAGTTAGCAACTATGCTTTTGGGAAACAGAAGCCAGGACAATCATAAACAACACTTCCGCTCCGAGAATACTAATATGGGTCTTCAGACTAAATATCACTTGTGACTATTTAGTTTGCGTGATAGTCAGGCTAGATGATAGATGGCCCCATTCATTCTTTCCTTTACACGGATCAATTGTCCTGGTCCCCCCTCCATGCTTCACAGTTGGTGCAATGTTCTTTGGATGCAACTATTCTTGCAGCAACAGTGTGTGAAAACCTTGTGCAATGGTTTTAGTAAACATCCCAGGCAGGGGAAGCAGAAAAACACAACAAAGACATACCTGTATTAGAAGTTTTTATAGTTAGACTTTGCATGTAGACCTGTTACGTATCAAACAGACAACATTTGATGGAGAGAACACTACAGCCATTGTACAGCAAAGTCAGGCACTTGTTTCAGTTTCCCTTTTTGGAGGCCTCAGTCATCGTTTGTAGGGTCATTTGAGGGCTAAAATAGAAAAGAGAACAGCATTTGTATTAGTTCTCTTATCTCAGGCAAATGAAATGAAGTGCAAATAGGCCTCATGGCCACTGAGCTGCATAGCAAAATCAAGTTGATTGATTGTAGTTTAGTAGCCTATAGACTTTCCCCACCGATATGCAATGCATATTTGCATATACAGTGCAATACATATTTTAGCCTGAAAGTCCATACACTGTCTACCAGCCGCCATATTGACAGTACATATTGAAAGTTTTTTTTTGTACCAAATTTTCAGTGTCAAACTTCATGCTTTTATCACAGAATGCACAATTGTTAGGAAAATGTAAGTTTAGCTGCTCCACTAATGAACATATGATTCTTGAGTCATTAACATGACATGAACGTAGGCCTATGTTCAAACAAGAAAAAGATTTAGTTGAATACTGCCAAATGCTTCTGACGAACACTAGATAATCATACAGGTATATTTTACAGCTCAGACAGCATGGGTTTCAGTTTGCATACACCCCGATGACTGACTCCTGCTATCACAATTGACACAATGTGAAGTGCTCATTTGCAAGTGTTCCAAGTTCAGCCTATGTTGTTCCAAATTCTTTCATCCCACTAGCTTCCAGTGGAGTCAGCAGGCTCATACAACAGGGCTATGCTTGAATGATACAAAACCATTGCCTTAAAGTTTAGCCATCTTATTTTAAAAGCAATTGCTATTTGTTGTAAGTTGTTATGATTAGTGTTGGCAAAACTAATGTTTTAACTCAAATGATTCATAAAAAAAAATACCTCAGATAAAAAAAAATAAAAATAAAAAAAAACTCTGATTAATCACAATTGATATGGTTCCACTTTCACTATACTGTATGTATTAGCCTATGTTCAGTTTCAGCTAGAAAATGAACATGCTATGAACTAGCTCCTGTATATCAACAACAGCAGAGGTTGAAGTACACATGCATCAAAGTGAAGTTTGTCCAAAACTCTTGGTTGCATCTCTCTCCCTTGACCTTTTTCATTCTGATATGAATTAGCCTGATAATTGTGTATCTTGTTCAAGAAGTTACATGATGTATGCAGAATCAGTAGGGGTAGGGATAGGTGGGAATCGCTGCATTTGAAAAGACCGAAGTCAGCCAGTTAGCTTTAGAGTCTGTTATGACTTTTTTATATTTCCTTGTGTAGGGCAACATTATATTTCTACGTTTTGTGTGAAACAGTGATAGTGCCTTTGCTGTCATTCATGATGTGAGGGTGACACCTACTGTTCAATGTTATTATCGCAGTTTGAGTCTGAATGTAATGACTCATGCATTGAGGAAGACGTTTATTTTCCTATAGTATGAAGTAATGTTATGCAGTGTTGTGTGTCCCTGGATCCCATCTAGGGTTGCCACCTGTGTCTGACAAAAATCCTGCAAATTTTGACCATCAAATCTGACCTTTTTGTTTGTAAGCAACGGTGCCCTTTGTCCAATTAACCCAAGATAAAAATCACCCTTCTAAGCTGTAATTGTATAGCTCTAATAAGTAAAAATGATAATTACAAGCTATTTGTATAGTAAATTGCTTTATTTAATAGCAGGCTTTTATGGTTTATTTATTAATAAATAATTTGTTTAAACTTGTGTTTGCTTTTTAACAGGATTAAAAAAAAATTCTGGGACAATCAGGAAAATGTGCAACACTACTCCCATCAGTAGATATTCCTGTAAATTGTGTTTTCTGTGTTGGCATATAAGCCTTACAATGACACTTAAGTGTCTCAGTAAATGAAAACTAGTAGTTTGTTAAGTGATGTACATTATTTTAGACAGGTCATGCTCAAATGCAATGTGCGTTAGCATTAGGCTTTAGCAGACTAGCTTGCTAGTGGACCGCTCACAAAAAGTTTATATATATCTTCCCTTTAATAATACCAATCCCTAAAGTGTTTTATATAATATCCATTGTTGATTTGTCACCTTTACAAAGAGGTATAGCTTGTAAGCATCGGGCAATCATGGAATGCGCAACACAGCCAAACGTGTGAGTTGTGGCAACCAAAAATGAGCCAAAATGGCCTGTTATACTGTTCCGTTGGTATAGCCTCTGTTGCTTGGAGCACTGAAGATTGCACGCCTACAGAAATGGGGACAAGAACAGAAAACCTGTTGGCCATACACTTTACACTCAGTGTCAGGGCCCTCAGTAACTTGTGGAAGATTTGAGCCGTTGCTACCAAACAAAAAGGAAAAGTCAAGCTTTTGCCTTGGAGATGCGCGTAATTGGACATAAACTTTACCACTAGCTTGCTTGCGGACCACTACAGTATGGTTTATTAACAACGGATTACAGAACAAATAAATAGGATATTATGAGCTATTCATTCAACTGTTCAATCTCAGGCTATCCAAATCTGCTTTCTGCATAACGCAGGCAACTGAGAGATGGTGCAAAACTCCGCAGGTTGTCTTAAGTAGACTGTACTACAGTTCTAAACAAATTATGAAAATATATTTTATTTTAAACTCATTAAAGACGACAAAAGTCCCAAACTAGTATGTGAGTGACAGGCTTGCCCAGGACTTTCATTTTCCACCAGACTCGCGTAGCCTATGTGCCATGGCTCGGATAGCCCTGGTCCAAAACATCTGGATGTAGGCTAACCGTATTATAAAGGGGCACAGGGCTATTCCTGAGCTGCTGAAAATAACCTAGAGTACAGAAATAAATAATTTAGCCTACAATTGTCGCATTTACATAAAAAGGAATTAGATGCCACCGGCCCAAAAGTGGACTGGCTCATCAGATTGCACAGATTAGCCCGAGCCTGCTTCCACACACGACAGGATACCTACAGTATATCCACAAAAAACCTACAAACATTAACACACACTTCCAGCATTGAGCACAGCACAGTCAATCAAGTGAGATACAGTGAGGGAAAGTGCCCAAAGTATGTAGGTAAAAGATGTGGCAACTGTGAGAGCGGCAACAGCTCAGACAAGAGCAGAAGGGAGGGACGCTTATCTCAAAGTGGGCACATTTTTTCCGTCGTTTCAATAAACCAATAAAAGATAATGCCCCCAAATAGGGACGTGCTTCAGTATGCTGTCGGAATGATTGATGTCGTAATGGAAAGATGTCAGAGTGGGGTTATGTCGGAATGGAAGGCAGTCCCTGAGTCGTTGAACAGTTGAATCAATCTTGTAAGTCTCTGGCAGTGAAGCTACGGTTCCTTAATGCAGCAAAAGTGAGGAACCGTTCGTCTTGGGAGCTGTGTGAAGCTGCCCCCCCTCAAACCCAAAATGCTGAAATAACACTGCAGTTCGTTTGTGCTGCGTTTGTGCTGGTTTGTGCTGCAAATATTTTCGTTTGTGCTATTAACACTTTTGAGTAATTTAAAAATACATTTTCGGACATGTGACGTCACGCAGCCCCCCTCCACGTCCAAATCACTCCAAACAGTCTCTATCGGGACATGCCTGAGGCTGCCCACCCTCCTCAAACCCAAAATGCTGAAAAAACACTGTTCGTTTGTATTGAAAATGTGTTTCTTTGTAAATATTCTGTAATTGGACTGCAAATTATATTTGAAGAAAAGATTTGCTTGTGTAAGCTTTTTTCCCTCAGCTGTAGTAGAATACAAAAAATGTTATTTGAGCACAAGAATGCATCCATTTATTTGAAAATATGGGCTGACTGCAGCACCAAATTGATACACAATGAGCCTGGAAGAAGTTGAAGCAATTGGCCAAACTAACATTTATAAGATGAGACTACAGCGATATCTTACCTGTTCCTTCAAATCTCGAAGGAAAACTCCCACCATCCTGACTGACGGAAACACCAGCCTAGGCACTCGAGACTGTTGGGAAAAAAACAAATAAATTACTGAAAGTGAGCTGATGTTGTAGCCTTGCATCAACTCAAAGATTAGTTTGAAGTTGAGAGGGTTAAATAAGCCAATATTAAAGATGTCTGGGTAAGTGCAATATATTTTCAACTGTTTTACACAGCTACAGCTTAAACTGTACAAAAACAGCTTAAACCACACCTGGGCAAACTAAGGCCCGGGGGCCAAATGTGGCCCATTGAGCTGTTTTTTCCGGCCCGCAGAGCCTTCTCAAAATAAGATAATTTCTCATTTAGCCAAAGTGATTTAGATCATAGGCTTGATTTATCAAATTTGTTGTATTCGTGAAATACAATATCCTACCCTTTTAAGCCTGCATGTTAACATGTCCTCTGAAGAAAGTGGGGCTACTGATTTGAGACTTGCAAATTTACCGGCATCAACCGGTTGACTGTTAACACCCGGCCCATCAGTCAAAATCTAAAACCCAATGTGGCCCTTCGACCAACCCCTGGTTTAAACTGTGCAGGGGTTAAAAGTTCACAACTCATTGTTGATCTCACACACTACCTCATATTAAGCCACGACTCGACTGGTCCCAAAACCCAAAATTATGGGAAGAAACCACATAGGAAAGAAGTTCTCCTATTTGTTTGTGCGCTACCCGTAATAAATGAACACAGAGCATGCAAGGCACTTGGAAGACATGGTCTTTGTTTCATCGTGTACGGTTTTGTTTCTTCGTGGCTAAATTATGCACACATGCCATGGTTTCAGTACACTTTCACTTTTCCAATCGGACCTGTGCCAGCTTAGCCTGGTTTTGCATTCTACGTAGCTCCGCTCAATGATTTCCCTCCACAACTCCGTCTGGCATTCCGGTCATTGGCATCATTTGCAGAGATCAATTCCATACCGCGCTAAGGGCCCTATTTTGACAACGCAGTGTCAAAAGATTTTGGGGGTGTTTCAGCAGCATTTTGCTATTTTCATAGCGCAGAAAATGAACTTCGCGCCGGTGCAAAGTTGGAAAAGATGCCTAATTAATCATGAGTGTGTTATGGGTGTAATGCAGAAATAACCAATGACAGATCAATCTCTCATTGCCTTTAAGAACAAAGAGCGCAAAGCGCCTGGTGAATTGCTATCACACCAGCGGATCTTCTTCTTGAGCATTTAAGGAAATGAAAATTATTGAATAGCTCACATCGGGTCTAGTAATAGCCGTAATTGCTCTGGTAATATTTTAATTGATGTCTACAGGCTGCACAAGACACAGATTAAGCTGATTTACAGTCCTAATTAGATATCTCGGAATATTCATTCCTTGTCAGCAGACTGAAAAAAGGAAAGTATATCTTCTATCCTTCGAGTTTTCAGTTGCAGGCTTATAAATAGTGTTTAACCACATCTTACTGGACATCATGATGATTTTCCAATTGTAATAATTAATGTTGTGGCCTTCATTGTTATGCTGGAAGGAGGACTGTATTTCCTATTGCATTGTGTGCCCATAAAATAGCATTTCAGGAATGCGTGACCGTCGAATGACTAGGTTTTTCCTGGCCTTTTTTCTGCGTCTGTATAATAGCATCTGTTGCGCTTTGTGCCAAGCAAGCCACACCTTCGCCACACCTTCGGGCGCAAAGTCATCTCCTAATTAGAGAACTGACATAAAAACGAACAATGCGCTCGCACAGAATAGCAATGACAGCTTGCGCCAGTCGCGAACGCACAAAACAACGTGCACATGATAGGGCCCTAAAAAGCAAGCAAGATCTGGAGTTGTGAGAGATAACGTCAAGTTTATGTTGTTGCAGCGTAGCTTACTTCACGACCAAGCTGGTGCATAACGTTAGCGATTGAGTGAAATCAGATTTAATCATTTCAAACGTCTAGACTTCAAACCTTCACCTTGCAATTGTTCGTCCCTTGTAGCTAAAGCGTAGACCAAGGGATGGCCAAATCCAGGCTAGTGCCAGTTTAGAGAAGGGAAAACATATTCTAAAAAGAGTTGATTAAATGTGATTTATCATGGACAATAATTGTTATTAATCAGATTTTTATCGTTTGACAGCACTAGTTATGATTCATTATAAATATTCTGTAATTTGACTGCAAATTCTATTTGAAGAAAAGATTTGCTTGTGTAAACTTTTTTTTTCCTCTGTAGTGGAATACAAAAAAATGTTATTTGAGCACAAGAATGCATCCATTTATTTGAAAATATGGGCTGACTGCAGCACCAAATTGATACACAATGAGCCTGGAAGAAGTTGAAGCAATTGGCCAAATTAACATTTATGCAAGTTAAGACTACAGCGATATCTTACCTGACGGAATGCTCCCACCACCCTGACTGGGGGAGACACCAGCCGAGGCACTGGTGGCTGTGGGGAAAAAACAATTAAATTACTGAAAGTGAGCTGATTGTCAATGGTGAAATGCCAGACCATTGTATGAAGCCAAAGCGCAGACCAAGGGATGGCCAAAGCCAGGCTAGTGCCAGCTTAGAGAGGAGAAAACAGTGTTTAGGGCAGGGGTGTCAAACTCATTTTGTTTAAGGGGCCACATACAACCAAATGTGATCTCAAGTGGGCCGGACTAGTAAAATCATCGCAAAATATCCTAAATCTTAATTTAGGCTTACTCCAGAATTGAAGGATGTTAGATGTTGGGGAGTTATACTCGTAGCTTAATACATAATACATGATGCAAAGATTTGTTTAGGCCTACACAATGAATTCAGTACCACTTAATTTATTGTTTATTATCATTATTATTATTATTATTATTATTATTAGTAGTAGTAGTAGCAGTAGTAGTAGTAGTGGTAGTAGTAGTAATAGTAGTATATTATTTTTATTGTTCTGAACTGTATTTGGATCATTAGGCCTTTGTGCTTGTTGCCCACTAAAACAATATCAACAAGCAGATGAAAGAGAAAAAAAATAGGATGTTATGAACACTAATGGCCCATTTTTAATTTTTAAAGAACATGTAAACGTTTACTTATGGTGCCAAAACACAATTCTTGCATCTTCTGAATAACTGTAATAACATTTGAAAATACTCCACGTCTTCTTATTCAAACGGAGCAGTGGGTGGGGTTTGGCGATAAAGTTGTGCATAAATCTCTGTGCTTGCCTCATGTTATGTTGCGCCCGCGCTCACTCACTGCTGGCTTGAGATTCACGTCTCCGTATTTATCTGCGCATTTGGCATATTTTGGCCTTCATCAGAGCATCAATACCAGATTTCAAACCTGCGCTCGAACTCCTGCAGCAGCTCTGTGATTTTATTTTGTATTAATCCAAATAAGGTTGGCTTGCACGCATTGTTGCGAGAAGTGAGAAATGAGAGGTGTCACCGCTGGAGAGCTGCGTCTCCTACAAGGACAGCTTTAACTTGAAGGCGCATATATTGTTGCACAACTGCGTGGCTACTCCAGGGCTACCAACTCACACGCAATGAGCGTGAGACACAATCTTAGCACTGTTTACACACGCTCTCAACCAGGCATGGACTGGCCATAGGGCATACAGGGCAATGCCCGGTGGGCCGACGGTCATTTTTGTCATAATTTACTAATTTTATGTTGAATAAAATCATGGTGGGCCGCCATAGCCAAAAATGCCCGGGCCATTTTTTGGTCCCAGTCCGGTCCTGCTCTCAACCCACACTCTCCCCATCACACGCATATTTTTTTAGGCTAGACCCCAGTCAGACACGCAGCAGTAGAGCGCAGAGGAGCGCACAGGCGGTGACATACCAGCCACTGTCGATCACCTTGGACGCACTTGGACGCTGTCTGTGCTATATGTCATTTAATAGGCTACTATTTGATCACCATCTGGCAAAAGTTTTCAAACTTTCTCTGCTTTAATAGAGCAATCCCAATATACCATTGGTGACTCTCGATGTGAATGTAAAAATTGAGAGCAATACGCATCTGCTGCTTCTATTTGAGTGATAGCCTACGTGACTCTATAGTCCATGTAAAATAGCCTGCCTATTCTTCTTGGTTAAATTGTTGGCATTTCCATACTGATTTGGAATCAGAGATTCATTCCCGATATGGCGAACCGAAAGGATCTCCGTCAGTCCGATCAAACTATAGAAAGCGCATACCCGCTCATTTGCGCTAGAGTAATAAAAGTTTACCTCCGCATATTTAGTCCACTGATGCATTGCGCAAAAATTGCAGTAAACATAGGCAGTAAGGTTAACAACATTACTGAACAAATATCAGTGAATGTGGGCTACAATAATCCACAAAAGCCTACATTTCTTGATAGCCTTCATTCTGCAAGATATTTCATTTCATTTTTTCCTCCATTACCTAGGCTACTTTGACAAAATCAAGCGTTTTTCAGTTTTTTCAGTTTGTTGTAATAGACATCTCATAGGTTTCCCATTTTGGTATTATGATAGGCCTATTTTACATTTCCTTAGACCCTTTAAAAAGCTTATTTTAGGTAGGGAGCTGTCTGTAGGAGACCCCTGACCTACAGTAGCTTATTGCCTGACGAAATAGCACCAGAGAATATACTACATCCTGATAAATTTAAGATGGCCTACAATTACTGTATGTAGCCTAATCCAACAAGAAATTAGACCATGTCATGTCTGTATTCAAGCCAAATAAAATAACTCATAGGCTGTTATGAATGAAAAAAAAGTGAATAATAAAATAATAATGTAGCCTTACTGGAAGTAGCAGAACCTTGCCAGGCACTAAGTTTGCATTCCCACCTAATGGTCAAGCCCCAGCTTTTGTGTTGTTCAAACTATGTTTCTTAAATGTACACAGATGATTAGTTATTTATTTGCATTATTTTCATGAGCATATTGTGTCTTGCTCAGTGGAGGGATGTCAGGATGATTCTAGGGGGCTGGCACAAACAGGAACATATCTTAATACATTAGCCTAATTATGAGAGCATTTCCAATACTGTGTTGTTTAAGCACCCTTATTTGTTGATCATAAGCTGAATGCTCAGCTTTACTGATTTACTTGTGAATGCCTGGCAAAACAGGACACAAAAACTATGAATCTCAATCACCTGTAATTTAGGTAATGCATATCACCAGCAAGCCACCCCAAAATCCACCAGATTGCAGGAAATCACATCAACGGAATGGGAAATTTTCGGGGGGCAGGCCCCTAGCCCCCCATTGGATTGGATTGTGCATCCCCCGCTGGATGGTCCCAAAACACCACAATGACGGGATCATTAAAAATCAGCTACAAATTTCTCACACAGGCCTACCACTGCACCCTCCTCCTGCGGTTTAGCGTGTGCCGGAAAAATGGTGCCCCCCACAAATTAAAAAAAATAAAAAAATAAATCTCACTCCAAGGTTTTTTGAAAAGTTGGCAGCCCCGCTACTCTTTGGTGACCCTGCAACGTTGTGTTAAGATTAGGCTACTCAGATGCTGTCAACGACAGATCCCTATCAGATTCGGGACATTCCGATTCTCCTACTGACCTGCCCTTTTTCCTCCATGAATTGCTCATTTTCCCCGCGTAATTAAAAGAAGCTTGAGTACCGCACCTCGGCTTAATAACCGCACTTCAGTGTGGTATGGTAAGACAACCGTAATATCACTGAGAAAAGAGTCAAACTGACGCGCTCGGATGAAATTTACGCCCCCAGTGGCGGAATTGCGCATTTCGGTTATTTCTTTAAAAAATCATAGCTCGGCACAGGAGTGGGCTAGAGACTTAATTTTTTTTTACATGCTCATAATTTTTTTCTCTCCACGCCCGGGCCGGATTAAAATCTCTGGCGGGCCGTATGTTTGACACCCCTGGTTTAGGGGAATCTTGTTGTGGCTGTGCTTAAACTGTGCAAATGCCCTCACAAAGAGTGACAGAATTTCGATCTTGTTTGATTTACATCTGACCATACGATTGTTGATCAGGAGGTGGCTGTTAGGGGTTAATCACTTCTCGTTAACCCATGTATACTACACGATGTGGGACGCACTAACCGAAAAATCGCAGTGTGATCCCAGCGTAAATGGCTGAGACCTGCAGTTTTTGGGGCGATAATGCATGATGTAACACTGCATTTAATGGAATTAAATATATACTGCTCAAAAGATTTCAAGAAACACTTTTTTATAGGGCAAAGGATGAGGTAAAAAAAACTTTCTTAAACTAGAAAAGCGCTTCAGAGAGCGCAGACCTCCACCAAGACAATGTGGTCACAGATGGTGTTCTGGATCACCAATCACCACAAAAATCTAAGCAGTTTTTACTTGTCCCAATACACACTTTGTACGAAGATTTCATCCAAATCTGTGCAGTACTTTTCGAGTTATCTTGTACACAGACTGACACACACACACACACATAAACACACACACAGAAAGACAAACGCCGGAGAAAACATAACCTCCTTGAAAAAGCATTCTTAACACTAACTAGTTCTTAGTCAGTGGTGATACCTATTAACCTCACTCATGAAGGATCACGGGATGCAACTGATAGGTTTCAATATGAGTGGTTGAAGTAAGATGGCAGACAAGTGGTTTGTTCAATTATATGCAAGATTTTTTTATGATGTCCAGCCTTCTGAAAAAATCTCTTACGGAGGAAATTCAGATGGAGTAGTTTGCAGCTATGAATCATCTGACATGAGTGAGGTTAGATACCTATACGTTAAGTACTACTTAGCGTTAAGAAGGCTTTGGAAAACGCAGGCCTGGTTAAGTAACAGAAGTTGTTGTTCATAATTTTTTACCTGTATTGGTGTTGATGGAATTAACAACAGGTGTGTTAGAGGGGCAACAAGGACCCCTAAAACAAGAATGGTTTAGCACAAGGACCTTGACACATTTTTGAGGGCAATGCCTAAAGGTAGTAATGATGTTCAGATGGTCCGATGTGAATTCTGAACTTGATCCAAACGCAATACTGAGGACAATTTAGTTGATGCTTCTTAGCTTCATTAGCTCGCTACATTTTTCTCTGACAAAATCGAGAACATTAGGTCCAACATCCCTAAATTATCCTCTGCCCCCTTTGAAAGCCCCTCTTCACCTCACACTTTCAAACAGTTCTCTCCAGTAACACCTGTCCAACTGTCCGATGTGGTCTCCCACATGAAGCCAACTTACTGTCCCACAGACAGTATTTCCTCCCGTCTTCTAAAAGACGTTTTACCATCACTCAGTCCTCTGATTTTATCCATAATAAATAGTTCCCTGGTTACTGGTGTCATCCCCTCCTGTCTTAAACAGGCTTCTGTCCAGCCACTTCTGAAGAAGTCCAACCTAGACCCGAATGACCTACAAAATTATCGGCCCATCTCCAAACTACCCTTTTTATCTAAGATCTTAGAAAAGGTGGTCATCACCCAGCTTTCCTCCCATTTAAACACCTGCAATATTTTCGACAAATTCCAGTCTGGTTTTAGGGCCTTACACAGCACGGAGTCTGCTCTATTGAAGGTCCTCAATGATGTCCTACTGTGCATTGACTCAGGATCTGGAGCCATCTTGGTCCTCCTCGATCTCAGTGCTGCTTTCGACACCATCGATCATGACATCCTCCTCACTCGTCTAAAAGATACTGTTGGCCTCCAGGGCCCTGTCCTACAGTGGTTCTCCTCTTACCTAAAGGGTCGAACTTTTTCAGTTCAGATGGGGAGATGCTCCTCTTCCTCAGCTGCCATAAATTGTGGGGTCCCTCAGGGGTCAATTTTAGGTCCCCTTCTTTTCTCTCTCTATATTACCCCTTGGGTCAATCCTGCAGAGGCACAACATCAACTACCACTGCTATGCGGACGACACCCAGCTCTACCTGCCTGTGACACCCGATCCCACCTGCTCTTTGAGCAATCTATTGGACTGCCTAAAAGACATCAAATCTTGGATGGCCTGCAATTTCCTCCAACTCAATGACAATAAAACTGAGGTCTTACTACTTGGTTCCCCCACTTCCATCACCAAACTCTCAAACTCCCTTGGTCCCCTCTCCAGCAATGTCCATAGCATGGTAAGAAATCTTGGTGTTCTCCTAGATAGCTCCCTGAACTTTAACAAGCAGGTCAGCAGTGTGGTTAAGGGTGGGTTTTATCAGCTAAAGAATATAGCCAAACTCAAATCATTCATTTCTACACAGGACCTTGAAACCATCATTCACGCCTTCATCACATCCCGTCTGGACTACTGTAACTCCCTATATTCAGTTTTAACACAGACAAATCTAAATAGGCTTCAGCTTGTACAGAACGCTGCCGCCAGGCTTTCAACAGGTACTAGGAAATCTGAGCTCATCTCCCCAGTTCTAGCCCATCTCCACTGGTTACCTGTCAAATTTAGAGTTGACTTCAAAATTTTACTTTTTGTTTTTAAAGCTCTAAATGGCCTTGCTCCATCTTACATTACAGATCTTTTAACCCCTCGCTCTGCCCCAAGGTCACTCAGGTCCTCCTCACAAATGCTACTCTCAGTCCCCTCTACTCGCCTCAGAACCAAAGGTGACCGTGCCTTCTCAGTTGTGGCCCCTAAACTCTGGAACAGCCTCCCACCACTCATCAAATCAGCCCCAAATATTGGCAGTTTTAAATCTTTGTTAAAAACCCATTTGTACACACTTGCTTTTGGTACCATCTGATGTTTTGTCTTTCTGTTGTTGGCTATTTTTATTTTTTTTTCTTTAACTTATTTTTCTTTGTTGTGCAAGGGGGTGGGTGTTCATGTGCGATCGTCACAACTGTTTTCGATCTTTTATACATTCCTGTGTTCTTAAACTATTTATTTATTGGAAGCACTTATGTGCCTGTTGCTAAACCTTGTGAAGCACTTTGGTTTCAATTTCTGTTGTTTTAAATGTGCTATATAAATAAATTGACTTATGACTTAACTAGCCAACTTCATTCAGCACCACAGTAAATGTACCTTGCTAAACTAAGCTAATCAGACTTGTGATTGAAAGTTGCTTCACTTATAGCCTGCCACGCCCTCCCAGTGACGTAACACCTCCAGTGTTGCCGTCGCTGGTCTGGCCTCTCCTAATCTAAACAGCGTTTCTGAGTTCCAGGAAAATCTGGAACCTCATCCCCTTGGTCAGGAACCAATCAACTTTGAGCAGCTCCAACGGCTCTCAGTCCTGTTTGCTGTTACTCAAGCAGTTTGTCAGAGGAAAGATTTGTGTAATTGGTTTTGCCTCGGCACAGCATTTTCTGACATCGATTAGTAGCAACCAAGGCATTTGAGGGAGGCGGGTCAACCATGCGCTTTGGAAAACGTTGTAGCCTACAGAGTCTCGCAGAACTTTGAAAGTCGATGGCAGGCTAGCCTGGGCGAAAGCTGACTTTTGATTCCGTCACAGTCTAGCCCAACCCCCCAATGCATTGGGCCACACTGTATGACGGAGTCAACAGTCGGCTTCCGCCCAGGCTACAATCAAGCTATTGGTGCGTTTTATTTACCTAGGATCTCGCATGCCCCGAGGAAATGACGCGTACCACGCCCCTTTTCGTCATCAACTCGTCTCGTTTCCTCGTACAGCTCAGACTAGACTGAGCAACGCCTCCGATGACGAATCCAAGACGGCTGCGGCCCGCTGCGGCCTGTGTCACTTGCTGTTTTCATTGTGTTTGGACTGTTTTAGTGGTTTAAATAACTATTTCAATCACTCATATTAACACTGCATCCATATAACTACCTATGCATGTGGAAGTCAGTATTGTAGTGAGGCCAATGTTGAACACGGACTTGTATCAAATAAGTGTCCTAAATGTAGCCTAGGGTTGCTAACAGAAAACAAACAATGACGTGAACGTTGTTTTTACTTCTCCATGTGCTTTTCCACGTCAGATGAGTTTGCATAATAAAATGCTTGAAGTGGAAAGTCACGTGACATTTTGAGCTCCGAGACGACTTGACGAGTAGCCTAGAACTCTAGACGTACCCCTAGCGGTAGCAAATTTGAATTTGCACAGCGGATACGTCTAGAGACCCCTGATAGAAAACCGTTGTATCCTGCCTCTGGCGGCGGATAACCAATCACAGCGCGGTATGTGTACAGGAAATCGTAAGGCGTACTTAGTACGATGACGACAGTCCAGCTCAAACCAGAGCCGTATATAGAGCATCGTCAACAAGACATTGACACTAATTGATCCTTTTGTAATGTACTGCCAGAAAGTACTTCACATTTTTTTTGGAACTGTCCTCATTCTATGAGATTCTGGTCAGATGTCCAAGAATTTATCCTTAATGAACTAAATATTAACTTGTCATTTTGTTTTAAAGATGTTTTCTTTGGTATATTTGAATGTGAAAAAAATATGAGGGCAAATAATATTTAGAAATAAATTATAAACTTGTTATTTTTATTAGCCAAGTACTATATCCACAAATGTAAATTTACTGATGGAAAACCCTATTTCCCAGCCTTTATGATCGATTTTAATGACTACATTGATACAATACAATATTCCTGCAATGCGAAAGCCCAAAGGACTGTGCTTTTGTACAGATCTGACACCCTCAATTGTGACACACACACACACACACACACACATACAGTTTTTTTTATTTGTTTTATCTTTGTATCTTGCATTGCCTACACCTGGTTTTACCTTATATGTATACTGTATCCCCCTGACATGTGAATGTGATTTGTAATAGAGAGAGATAATATAGAGAATCGTCTTTGGCTTTAGTTTTGGAGGAATTGCACTTGTCTATTTCTTTGAAAGTGGAACAAGAAAGTGCACTGAAGTCTTTCGTTCTGAAAAAAAGATGTCTTTGCCGTGTTACCGACGGGCTACGGGAAAAGTTTGATATACCAGCTGGTAGGCTACCACTGGCCGGAACGCTAGCCTATTAGGCTACGTGGAGAGGCAGTTTGAAAGACAACCCGCCCCTCCATTGAGGCACAGTCTATCAGTGGTCTTCAGACTATTCTTATGATAGTCTGGCGCGTCAGGCTACTTGACGAGGATAATCAAACGCAGGGTATTTCACTTATGACAGGAGCAGAGACAGCGCATGACATTTCATGACATAGTCAGTTTTACTAGAATAAGCAAATCATGGAAAATTTATTTTAGTCTAAACTTAAGCAGGCAAACAGGTCTTAGACAAAACATCTAATATGGACTTTATTAAGTTTTACTAAACGATCTAATATTGATAAGCAACTTTCTCTACCTTATCCATTCATCAAAATGTTAATTTGGCCTCTGTTATCCCCCACGCTGACTCCACCCTCGCATTTTGAGGGCGTTAACCATACTTGCCGTCTGTAGGCTAGCTACCTATGTCCAAGCGGCATTTTCACATTTATTCTTCAGTCGAAAATGACTTCGGATAACATCCGCGACTGCCTGTGGCGTTGTTTGGGACAATACAGGCAATGAAATTTGGCGATGGCGTTGTTAATTTCTAAGTTTAATGTTTTTTACGACTCACATTTTCACCTGATTAGTCCAGTAGCAGGGATCACTCATCAGACAAGTTTCTTCTGCCCTCGGACTTTTTTCATTTTCCTTAAACTAGGCGTAGCTACGTGTCCACTTCGCCTTGAACCGCCTTGAACTTTGCCAGCGTCGGCTCCAATGATGTTGGAAATTATTCGTATGAAGACAACCCACACCGAACACCGAAGAGGTGCCAACAGGCTCCAACAGTGTATGTTTATGCTTTTCCTTCAGCATCAAGGAAGTAGTAAGGTATGTGAAATATCAACCCTTGGCCACAAGGTGGCGCATTGGACCATTTACGGCTCTGTTTCATAATGGTCCAGTGCGCTACCTTGTGGCCAAGGGTTGATACAACATTTGAGCGGCTCTTAATCTCATGATATTTAAAAAGGTATAGGTTTATTTCTATTTTAGGTTTATTTCTATCTTCCCTTTGAATGAGTAACCTAATCTCTATTGTACATTGGGGAAATCCAATATATTTTATCCTTATACGGGGGAGATGGCATTTCCCATCACTTTTCTTGTTTTTTATTTAGGCTATATTTTGTGTCAACTTGTAGCCTAGCCAAGCTTTAGTTCTACAAGTAGTAGCATGCTAAGAACTGCTCAGCCCTCATTTCTTTAGTTCAGGATAATATCAAAAACCTCTGTGAAGACTAGTCATACTTACATGATTACAGTTTGAGAAGCATCTTCTAGCATATAATGCAAGATGATATGCTTTTATTGAGATCACGCTTAAGTGACCAAGTAGAAAGGCCATCTTGAAGGGCAAAAATGACAAATCTGTGAATACAAGTTAGATATGTCATTGTTATTTTTTCTTACTTTTACAAGTGAGTGATCAGTGTCACTATGACATTGTATTCCAACAAAGCAGGTTCTCAAACAGCTTAATTATTTAGCAGTCATGGAAGTTAAAAGTATAATAGAATCAATCAGCCTTGACCTTTCCCTGTTGTGTTAGCCATGTGCTGTCGGTTCATCAGCATTAGTTACAAGGTAGACCGATCTTGCAAACAGGCAAACCACTAACTGATAGGCATAGGGAAAAAAGTTTCCTTGTTTGTCCTCATCAGTTAACATTGACTGTTCTTTTGCTCAAGTCTTTTACGTAGCGTCGACACTCAAAAACATTAAACAGCAGGACTATCGCTTCCCTCGACAGCGTGATCGTACAATATAACTATGGACCACAACATGACAGCAACTCCCTAAATATACATTTGACTTCAAATGGATGGTAAATATACAGAATGATGGTGTCGATGGAAGAAGATTTAGAGTTAGTATTTACCCGGTAGACAAGCGTAGCTTTTGCGGGTGACTTTACGTTAAACGTTTGAACTTCCGGTGTATTTCAGGAGTACATCCGATGTCTTTCAGATATAGTCTAGTTGTCACGTTAAAAGTTTTGATGATTCCTATTTATTGTTATTGCTCAGGTGCCTGTAGCCTACTCCTTCGACATGTGAAGGCATTTTTTTTTTGGCATTGCTGTATCGTTTCAATATTCGGGAGTTTGCTGACAGTACAACGAGGCGATCTGGGTTCAATAGGGTTGGATTAGGATTCTGCTAACTAGGATACCATTCAATTTTAGCCCCCTCTTCATGTCATTGTGTGTGACATTATCGTCAGCATAATAAAATATTGGGGGCCAAGCAGCGAACCTTCATATGCACCCCCTTTTTAGCCTAGCTGTAATTTAAGTTAGAACAAATTAAGTCTGATTAAGTTTCATTATTTGTCTATTTTTTTCTTTAATTCCTATAGTCTTCTATCAGTTAGAAGTTAATTATCAAGAAGTTAGATTAAGTTATAGGCTTATTTTAAGTTTTATTTTATTTTTTGTATTTTTTTTCTCTTGAAAAAGTCTTCTCTTAAAAAAATAGTAGCAGTAAGTAACGTTAGATTAAGTTCAGTTTTATCAAGTTTCATTTTGGCTATTTTCTTTTTGTATGTTTAATATTACAGCACTTTGGTAGACTACTGTGTATAAAGTGCTTTATAAATAAATTGACATTAACATTTATTTTGTAGGTTTGACCAAGGTGATTTCTTCCTCTTTCCCTTTGACCTCTAAATCGTAAAATGATGGCCAAGATAATTCTGCAACATGAACCCTATCCTGAGGCAGCAAGGAGGTACTCTTTGACCCCTAGGAAGGGATTATAAAATTAGCAACACTTTGCGCATGAACTTGGATACAAAGTAAAATTTATAACTTTAGATCTCATAGCAGCAAAAGAAGAATTGCGGTCATTGCTCAAGAGATATTTTGGTATTAAACATTTTGTTGCTTGATACCCATAGTCATGCTTGACAGTAGGCTATTTCACTCAGCTGCCAAGGCAATTCTGGACTGATGTTCTGCCTGCCCCCCTTATTGCTGCTTGCAGTCGTATTTATATTTAGGCAGTACTGTATGTTTTTGTGTTTGGCCTATTTGTATCACTTTTATGCTATCTGCGGTGCATAACTATCAAGTACATCTTGACTCCTATCTGTAGTGCTCCTGGAGAAACACACTGGAAGACTCTACTGGAAGACTAGCAGAGTTTGACTTATACCCGACATATAAGCTACATTGTCTTTGTCCGTGATGTTTGTTAAACTGAGAATAATTTTGATTGTCTTAACTTTTTATTTCAGCAGAATCAAATCTAAGTTCCACACATGGATCATGGAATGACTCCATTGAGAAAGATGACAGACACTGACACACACAAATATTTCTAAAATTACGGTCTTCATCATGTGTGAGGCTGATATGTGTTGATGTATTTTAATGATGCAGTCTGATTAATAAAGACTTTTTGAAACTGCTTGAACTGGAGTGACTCTGCTTTTGCCTGGACTGGATTTCTTTTTAAAATGTATTCCATTTTTACAGGGATATTCATCCTCTTACCTGGAGTTACATAATTGGTAAAGGAAATTGGTCTCAGTGCATGTGTTTTCCTGGTAACCTCAATTTTATCTTTAGCTTAACATAGGTGCTGGAATGTAAAGAAGCCAGATAGAAACTCTTTGGCTACTTAACATTCCAGCGCCTTTGCAAGCTAAAACATTAAAAAGCTAAAATTGGGGTTACCAGAGGAGGAAAACGCATGCACTGAGACCTGCAAAACCAGGCTTATTGTGCACAGAGCCTGAGATACAGGAAAGCAGCTAAACCAGAGTAGCCTACTGTATAAGGCCGCGATCACACCGGGGCGCAATTTCCGCGTGTAATCCGCGAGGTTGTGCAGACGAAAGTTGAAAAAACAAGGATTCAGGGGCGGATTTTGTTTGCCGTTGCTAAGACAACCACAGGCTGTAACTAAAGTTTCTATTGACTGAATGAACAAAGATTATGAAAGTAAAGATATAAATCTCACTAGATATGTCATAAAAACGTTTGTAAATGACGAAGGTTTTGAATATATTGCGTTTTCTGCGTCGAGAATGGTCAATACGTGAGTGACGTGTCCGCGGATTTTCCGCACTGAGTTGAATTTTTTTCTATTCTGTCCGCCTGCAGCGGACCCGCGGAAAATCCGCGTTCCGCGCTCAGCGGAAAATCAGCGCGGAATACGCTCCCTGCCATTAAGAAACAACAGAAAAAATCCGCCTCCAGCTGAAAATTCCGCCCCGGTGTGATCGCGGCCTAAGTATGTTCAAGTGTGCTGTGGAACTGTTGGTCCACTAAAACATGTCTTCAACATGCCTGTGACATGGGAGGGTAACCACATTGTGGAAAGCCAAAGCAAACTTTATTATCAATCAAGATTTACATAAGTACATTGCAAGGAGACTGACATTTTGTTTATCTAACTCCAAATGTGCACAAGTTTAAAAAGACATATAACTAGATATATAAATGTATTAAGACTCACAACTCACTAGAACATAAAGTGCAATGATATCAAGATATCAGGCATGATAAGAGATATCGCTACCTGTAGACAGTAACATATAACAAGCAAAAAAACATAGACACTGTGAGCATACATTCTAGACTGTCAGTGTTTCAAGAGTCCTTAAGATATGTATTTTGCTGGAGTGTAATAGTATGAGTTACAACAAGGTGTAATGAGGCAAAGTGCATGGTGCAAACACCATCATGGAGATGAAAGTTGTAAACTTTGATGCAGGGCAGTGTGTATGGAGTGGGTCTTCTTTCTTCTGTGTGTGTGTTTGTGTTGGGGGGGGGGTTAAGGCCTTGGTCTCAGGAGTCAGTTAAGCAGTCTGATGGCCTGTGGGAAAAAGCTGTTGAGTCTGGTGCCAGAAGGTAGGAGGGTGAACAGTGTGTGTGAGGGGTGGGCACGGTCTTTGATGATGTTGATGGCTCTTCTCTGACAACGGGATGGATACAGGTCCTGAATGGAAGGTGATCTTATCTACTGTTGTGATCTTCTCTGTTGTTCTCACCACCCTCTGTAGTGCTTTCTGGTCTGTGCATAGCATCTGCCATACATAACTGAGAGACTGCTGGTGAGTATGCTCTCGATGGCACTCCTGTAGAAGGTGATGAGTGCTGGATGACAGACACTGGCTCTCCTCATCCTGCGCAGGAAGTGGAGACGTTGCTGTGCTTTCTTGACAAGGGCGGTGGTGTTGGTGGTCCATGTCAGGTCATCAGTGATATGCACTCCCAGGAACTTGGTGCTTTTCACTGATTCCACAGCACTGCCGTTTATGATGAGGTGTGTGTGGTTTGTGATTCTTTCTGAAGTCCACTGTTATTTCCTTTGTTTTGTTGACGTTAAGGTGTAGGTTGTTGGTGTCACACCAGTTGATGAGATGGTGCAACTCTTCCCTGTAGGATGACTCATCATCGTTGCTGATGAGGCCAACCACTGATGTTGTTTGTGTTGTAGCAGGCACAGCACAGCAGTCGTGAGTCATCAGGGTGAAGAGCAGCGGACTCAAAACGCACCTCTGGGGGACACGCACCCCTGTGTTCATGATGGTGGTCTGTGATGAGTTTTTGCCAACTCTTACTGTCTATTAGCCTGACATAGCCCGCCCATAATACGAATGTTCATCCGTATCCATGGTCTGGGAACGGTCCTCTGGGGCGTGTTTACATCGGTAAAGAGTCTACCGGCCAATAAGCGAAGCTGATTAGACGAGCTGTCCAATCGTTTCAAACCAGAAGTGAATGCCCTCCCCTCCGCAGTATAATCGCGTCAGGTTAAAGAACCTCCAGACCATGAATACGGATGAACAGCAGTATTATGGTCGGGCTATGTCAGGCTAACTGTCTATGGCAGTGGTCTCCAAATATTTTACCTCAAGGGCCGAATTTTATCAAGCATATTAAGCCAAGGGCTAACCCCGCAAACATTAAAAACCATACGTTGAAATGATGCTAGTTAGAAAATCACAAAGTAGTCCTCTAAACTTCATATATAGTATGAGTGCCTGTATAGACCTAATGTTTATGAGGTCTATAAGCATATTTATTGGGAAAACTGATAAGTCAGATGGTGCTGGGGCCACTCATTTGGTTCCTGAGGGCCGGATCTGGCCCACGGGCCGCCATTTGGGGACCAGGGGTCTATGGTCTGTTGATGAGAAAGTCCAGTAACCAGTTACAGAGTGGTGTTCTGATGCCTATGGTTTGGAGTTTGTCCACCAGGTGTTGAACTGTGTTGAAGGCGGAGCTGAAGTCAATGAACAGCATCTGCACGCAGCTGTTTTTGTTCTCCAGATGAGCCAGGCTGAGTTGAAGTGCTGCTGCTATGGCCTCATCAGTGGAGGGCTTGGGATGGTAGGCAAAATGAAAAGGGAAAGTATGACTGATACCAAGACTCTCAATACTCTCCAGAACTCTTGCCTCACTTCATATACCTGTTTAATCCCAGTTTTTTCTTGGACATGAAAATATAACTCATTCACCATTGGTTACCCTTTGAATTCATCTTTTTGGGAAGGCAAATGAAAAGGTGTGTTATATTATCACAATGAAAAGGTTCGATCCTTGACCATCAACAGGAATAGACAGTCTTTTCTTCACTCCTAAGTCCTGGATATATGATGCAAAACATTCAGTTATAGAGGTTTAAATTGAATAATGTAGTGCAACAGGCTGTAGCCCTTTTTTGATTGGATTCAAAAACTAGGTACTCTTATTACTTGGGCCTTCCTCCCTAGCCTAGCAAACCAAACATGTAGGCTACAGCAAGAAGCTGTAAATGACTATGGTTGCAAGTTCAATTTACTTCACCCCTATAACCCTTACAACAGGGATCTCCAACCTTTTTGTCCTGAGAGCTACTTTGACCAAAATCAGTGTAGCCGAGAGCTGCTCTACTATTTGACCTCAGTATTACTGGCAGGCATGGAGAGGAAATGTTAACATCCTTTACTATCTGACCCACTTAGTGTAGCTGGTGGCGGTCCGCACCGCACACGGGTCTCGAACCCGCCACCCCGCAAGCTACAAACTCCCGGCGTGGGAGTGGAACGCTCTAACCAACTGAGCTAAAAGCCCGAGCTTCTAACTCAGCGTGTTAGAAGCGCCCATGGAATTGGGTGATGAGGATTTACACACTACCACCGAGCTAGCCGCGCTAGCTGGCCTCCGTTACACTCACCCTCCAAATCCTCACTCCCATCCGGGTCACGGCACCAATGTAGCTGGTGGCGGTCCGCACCGCACACGGGTCTCGAACCCGCCACCCCGCAAGCTACAAACTCCCGGCGTGGGAGTGGAACGCTCTAACCAACTGAGCTAGAAGCCCGAGCTTCTAACTCAGCGCGTTAGAAGCGCCCATGGAATTGGGTGATGAGGATTTACACACTACCGCCGAGCTAGCCGCGCTAGCTGGCCTCCGTTACATTAGCGCATTGCAAATAAACAGCTAAGGTTATTACCTAAATTTGTGGTATCTTTATTTTATATAGGCCTACTTACCTACTGAGCCGAACTCAATCAATATAAATATAAAGTCAACTCAACCAATATAAAGTCTAATCAGAGAGTGGTAACGCTGGGCAGGGTGATTGAATCGGCTTTCATATAGATTTCAGCAGGTTTAATAGATTTTGTGACTACATTATGAAATTCATTTAGGCCTACATTTCCTTTGACCCTATGGAGAACTACTCAGAAACAGGTGGCGAGCTACCTGATGGAGACCCTGCCTTGCAAGAAGTAGGACCTCCGGTACAGCAGTTTTTTCAAGTAGGTCTAGGCCTATTAATGAGTGATTGCAGGTTTGGGGAAAATACTTAATTATCTATTGCAGAGATTAATAGTTTAGTATAATTAGTAGGGCTTTGACTAGCCTGATAGCCATCGACTTTCAAAGCTCTACGAGACTTTGATCTGACCAAGAGCCCATATAACAAAGTTTCTCAAAGCGCATGGTTGACCCGCCTCCCTCAAATGCCTCGGTTTGCTACTGGTCGATGTTAGAAAATGCTGTGCCGAAGCAAACTCACACCACTCTTTCCTCTGTATGTGTCGCGAAGGGAATTGCTTGAACAGGACTGAGAGCCGTTGGAGCTGCTCAAAGTTGATTGGGGAATTCAGAAATCCTGCCCGATCAGCAGCTGGCCAGACCAGCGACAGCAATGCCGAAGGTGTTACGGGAGGGCGTGCCAGGCTAGGCTATGATGCACATTGCAGAAAAGACATTTTTTTCTATGAAATTACAAAACTCTATTTGCATTAGGCCTATTGTCTGATGAAAGGCCATGGCCCACCAACAATACTTGAACTTTGATTACAGCCTATTTTAATAGCCTAATTTCCAACTGATTTGGTCGCTGTTAAATGTTAATTCTATGCGTTCAAATTTTCATGTTGCAGCATTACAAAACCATGCACCCTTGTCCGCAACTGTTACCCGACTCTGCGCAAGTTGGTGTTCTTGTAGTCTGGCCTAATGCAGAGGCATTGGTCGCGGAGAACGCATATTGCATGACTACAAAATGAAGCAAGTAACAAATGTTTGAATGTTTTGATTTTGATTTGAGTCCTATAAAATCGTAATCCCAATGTATATGGCCGAAAGCCGAACTAATTTCTAAATAAATAGCCTACGGTCCATTGCAATTATTGCATTGCACAGATTGATCCCCTAGATGGCGATACTACATCGTTAAAGACGGAGAAGACAGTGTTTGAGTCTAATGCAAACCTGGGTGATTAGGCTACTGACATAAAGGCAGCGCTGTTTTTATTTCCACATACGGCCCATCTCGATCTCATTCAACATGGTTAATTGATCTCTGAAGTTGAAGATTAAGTTACCCAAAGTTAAGTTAAAGATGAAGTTAACCATAATTGTATTTGCCTATACGTGAAAATGAAAGAACACGCATGGAACGGTTGATTGAAGCATCAAGGGAAAGATTAAAGAAATCACACAAAGCCTAATTCTCTAGGCTACAACTGAACAATTGAATACGCCTAAGCTCTAAATAATGATTGGCCCGCACATGATATGGACTTTTACAAAGTGCATCATGTCTGTACATCTGTTTTATTTCCAGACAAACCAGACCAACTTCCATGTCTGTATCCTTTATAAGGTCCGAAAGTGAGCGCGTGTGCCAGTGGCCACTAGGCAGTGACGCAAAGGCTGCCTGTTATGGAAAGCCAAAACTGCCAGAAAACGTATATATTACCTCGCGTTGAACTCAAGTACGCCCGTAAAATCCGCCCGTTTGTCCGTTATTGCGCCGCTCTGAACGGCAGCGCCGTTAAAATCGCCCGGAATTTCCGGAAAATCGTCCGCTTTTTACGCCGTATTGATGTTCTAAAACTCGCACGTTTTTTACGGGCGTTTTGTGCACCAAACCGCGCGTAAAAAGCGCGCGAGTTGCGCAACACAACGCGCGTAAAAAACGGCCGTCTTACATTATGATAATGATATCCATCCTTCTTTTCTGACAGTCAATAGTTTTGAAATGTTTGCGCCCAATGGCTGATCAAGCAAGTAGACCAAAACAGTTCAGCACAGATCACCTATGTGGCAAAGATTGCTCAAACTTTACTGCATTGTACCTTCACATTGGTTAATACTTTAGGAGGGAGGAAGAAAATAACCTATAAATGAAGCTCATTGTTAATATGAATCACTATTTAGCCTTTCATGACATCTAAGAGTGGCATTTTTTTTTAAATTGTTGTTACTGTTATGTTCTTATTACTGTTCAACACCACACCATGTATCTTCTGCTAGAGTAATGGGCTAATACCAAGCCTGCAATGCCAACAGTCCTGGGTTCGAATCCAGGTAGAAGGGGCAGTATTTTTCTCCCTTCCATACAGTACATCGCGATTTTGTTGTGTATTTTTTGGGATAGAAATCCACTGACTATCAGCCTATAACCTATAAATGAAGCTCATATCAGCAATGAGCTTCATTTATAGGTTATTTTCTTCCTCCCTCCTAAAGTATCAACCAATGTGAAGGTACAAACACAGTTTTGTTAGCCTAACATCAAACCAATGAGAGCAATCGCAATAATAATAATAATAATAATAATAATAATGAAAACATTTGTTTACTAACACAGGGCTGCAAAGTCAGTGGATTTCTATCCCAAAACATACACAACAAAATCGCGATGTACTGTATGGAAGGGAGAAAAATACTGCCCCTTCCACCTGGATCCGAACCCAGGACTGTTGGCATTGCAGGCTTGGTATTAGCCCATTACTCTAGCAGAAGATACATGGTGTGGTGCTGAACAGTAATAAGAACATAACAGTAACAACAATTTAAAAAAAAATGCCACTCTTAGATGTCATGAAAGGCTAAATAGTGATTCATATTAACAATGAGCTTCATTTATAGGTTATTTTCTTCCTCCCTCCTAAAGTATTAACCAATGTGAAGGTACAATGCAGTAAAGTTTGAGCAATCTTTGCCACATAGGTGATCTGTGCTGAACTGTTTTGGTCTACTTGCTTGATCAGCCATTGGGCGCAAACATTTCAAAACTATTGACTGTCAGAAAAGAAGGATGGATATCATTATCATAATGTAAGACGGCCGTTTTTTACGCGCGTTGTGTTGCGCAACTCGCGCGCTTTTTACGCGCGGTTTGGTGCACAAAACGCCCGTAAAAAACGTGCGAGTTTTAGAACATCAATACGGCGTAAAAGCGGACGATTTTCCGGAAATTCCGGGCGATTTTAACGGCGCTGCCGTTCAGAGCGGCGAAAAAGCGGCGCAATAACGGACAAACGGGCGGATTTTACGGGCGAACTTGAGTTCAACGCGAGGTAATATATACGTTTTCTGGCAGTTTTGGCTTTCCATAGCCTGTGGGCAACCCTGCAACACGCGTCCTGTCTCACTCAAAGCGCTTACAGCATCTCGACCGGGACAGTTTACTGCGGGACATGGAGCGGACAAACCCTTCGCGACTGGACACATGCCATTATCTACCGAAGCAAGAGAATCACAAAAATGGAAACAACACTACATTCTGTAAAGTGCATTGCAGCGAAGAACAAATGGAGAGGTTTTAACCTTTTTATCCTGATGCTAACAACTTTTTCCTCACACTTTCACTGGGTAATTATCTGGACAGCTTTTTCAAAACATAAAGATAAAATGTTTTTCTTATAGTTTAAGTTTAGCCTATGTTCATGTTCAGTTGAGATAAAATACTTATCTTCTATGTACTACATTTACATTTACTAGCAAATATTCAGAAGAATAGGAATTATTTAGATAGACAGTTTAGTACTATTTCTATGTTATGTTAATGATTTTTTTTTTTTAAATTATTATTATTTAGAGTTTTAATACGTCAGATTATAGGGGTGTTTGTGTTGCCATGGCTAAGATTGGAAAGTGAGACAAACATTTAAAAGCTTTATGTTAATCAGTGTAGCCTATCTGTCTTTATCTTTCTTTTATTGATCCTATTCATATTTCTGTAATGGAAAAGGCATTCAGTAAGACTAGCCTACTGCTCAAAGATGAAAGATCAATGGATGTTGGTTAAACTGGATTTCTTGTTTTTATAAGAGCCTTAGATGGATGCAGCACAACTTTATTGCCGTTTTATCAGACTGATGATCATAAAAGTCTCATGGAACTCAATGATGCTCTTCCGTTATAGGAAATGGTGCCTGAATACCAAGCAGCATAATTGAATCAAACCATTCCTCCTCCACTGGGTGGCAAGGACTAACCATGGTGTATGGGCAGATTCTTCACCGATGGGGCCCAGAAGATGGCTTCATAAACCTAAATGTTGGTGGCTACAAGCAGAAGGTGTCACGCAGCCTCCTGCTCTGCTTCCCCAACACCCGTCTCGGGCGTCTGCTCTTCTGCCACTCCGAGGAGGCTATTTTGGAGCTGTGCGATGACTACGGCGCGGCCGAGCGCGAGTACTACTTCGACCGGAACCCGCGCTTCTTCCTCTATGTCCTCAACTTCTACAACACAGGGAAGATCCACCTGATGGAGGAGTTGTGTGTGTTCTCCTTCAGTCAGGAATTGGAGTACTGGGGCATCAAAGAGCTCCACCTGGACTCTTGCTGTAGCAACAAGTTCCAGGAGCAAAAGGAGTGTGTCGGGGAAGGTGACTGGGACCGCAGGAGCGATGACCTGCAGCAGAACCAAATGCAGGGCAGTTTTGACTCCTCCATGGAGGAGCTGTCTGCTCTGGATAAAGACGTTGAGAAATTTGAGGGCACCTGGTGTGCGGAATGGCGCAAGTACATCTGGTTACGACTTGAGAACCCTGGGTACTCGCCTGCGGCTAAGATGATTGCTATAGCCTCTCTTAGTGTGGTACTCACCTCCATTGTGGCCATGTGCGTGCACAGCATGCCCGAGTTCCAACAGGTAGATGCTAATGATAAAGAGATCGAAGATCCAGTGCTTGCTATCTTTGAGGTGGTGTGCATCATCTGCTTCTCCTTCGAGTTCATTCTCCGCATGCTGGTGACCCCATGCTTGCGCAAGTTCCTCTGCAACACGCTCAACATCATCGACTTTGTCTCCATCATCCCATTCTACGCCACACTGGCCTTTGACCCCGTAGAGGAGGAGAATGAGGAGCTGGAGAACGTTGGGAAGGTGGTGCAAATCC
>JAODXP020004428.1:37500-41038 GCA_027497455.2 Sardinella longiceps | reverse complement strand
TAGTTTATTTTGGATCCCCATTAGCTGATGCCCAAGGCATCAGCTACTCTTCCTGGGGTCCACACATGTATCACATAAAAGGTTAAAATACACAGACACATAAATTAAGTCAACACACAAGACAAGACAACAGGTTAAAGAAAACCAGTCAACACAGACACAGACAACTCATACACAGACCCATGAATTACAGAAAGTCAACACACAGAACAACAGGTTTAAAGAAAATCAGGTAACACAAAACACAAAACATATAACTAACAAAACAAAAAGAGACACACACACACACAAAAAAAAAGGATCAATAGGACAGAAATGGAATTCATTATGCATACAGTATATAAGATTAACCTGAATGATACATTCAGTATTATGATTCACTGATGACAGCCATAAGATATTGCTTCACTTGCTTTTTAAACCTAACCTTATTTTGAATTTTTGAAATTCGATCAGGAAGCAAGTTCCATTCACCCATTGCTCTACATAGTACTGTTCGTTGTTTTGAGCATGTCTTAATCGTTGGTATGGTATAATTGCCACTAGTTGCATGTCTAGTGGGATATGTATGTACACTAGAGCTTGGTGTAAGCTGTCTACTCAAACACTTAGGGTTGTTCAGTGTATTAATGTTTTTTATGAAGCAGATAAGTGATGCTCTGAGCCTGGCCTCAACCTTCATCCAGGAGAGTTGGTCATGCATAGTATTTACCCTGGCTCTTGGTGTGCATTTAAGGGCAAGCCTAGCCGCTCTATTTTGTACCCGTTGCAGCTTCCCTAGATTCATTTTTGTGGTTCCTGACCAGACCACTGAGCAGTAATCTAAATGTGCCAGCACAATGGTCTGCAGGACTTGTTTGGTTAGGTAAGGTGTTAGATAAGACGAGCATCTTCTGACTATGGATATGTTCCTCCCCATCCTTTGTGCCAGTAAATCAATATGCCTTGACCATGATAGTTTACAGTCTAATGTTACCCCCAAAAGTTTTGTTTCCTGTACTTGCTCAATAGCAGCATTGTTCAGTACAAGATTCAACTGTGGTTTGGATCTTAATGAATGTTTTGTTCCAAATACAATACTCTTAGTTTTTGCTATGTTCAAAACAAGTCTATTATCTGAGACCCATTTAAATACCATCTGTAACTCTTTGTTAAGGGCTAAGGTGATTTCATCTACTGTTCGTGCAGACATATATAATGTTGAATCATCTGCATACATGGACACACATGCGTTTTTACAAACGAGTGGGAGATCGTTTGTAAAGATTGAGAAGAGCAGTGGTCCTAGTGAGGAACCCTGTGGAATTCCACATTCTATCTGTCTTGCACTTGATAGGCTTCCATTTAAAAAGAACTTTCTGTGTCCTATTAGTTAAGTAACTTTCAATCCATGCTAACGCTGATGAATTAAAGCCATAACATTTAAGTTTTTTTAATAGTAAACTGTGATCGATAACATCGAAGGCAGCACTAAAATCTAATAGTACTGCTCCTACAATATTCTGTTGATCAATGTCTTTTAACCAATCATCTGTCATTTGCGTAAGCGCTGTGGAAGTGGAGTGACCTTCTCTGTAAGCATGTTGGTAATCGCTTGTCAAGTTGTTTAATGAGAAGTAACTTTGTATCTGATTAAACACAATTTTTTCCAACAGTTTGCCTAAAGCAGGTAACAAGCTGATTGGTCTGCTGTTTGAGCCAGTAAAGGCAGCACATGTATTTTTAGGGAGAGGAATCACTTTAGCCTCTTTCCAAATTTGAGGACACATATTACAGTCAAGACTAAGGTTAAAAATATGACATATGGGAGAAGCAATATCATCTGCTACAATCTTTAATAGCTTTCCATCCAAGTTGTCAGTACCAGGAGGTTTCTCCTCTTTGATAGACAATAACAGTTTTCTTACTTCTTCTATAGACACTTTGCAGAATTCAAAAGAGCAATTCTTGTTGCACATTATTTTATCCTGTATACATGAATATAGTGGCTCAGTTTGTGATATTACCATTTCTTGTCTCAATTTACAGACTTTGCTAATAAAATAATCATTGAAGTAGTTAGCAATATCTACAGGTTTAGTTATAAAAGACTCACCCACTTCAATAAAAGATGGAGTCGGGCTGCTCTTTCTGCCCATGATGTCATTTAAAGTGCTCCATAACTTCTTTCCATCATGTTTTATAGTACTTATCTTTGATTCATAGTATATTTTTTTCTTCTTTTTATTGAGTTTGGTGGCATAATTCCTTAATTTGCGATATGCTTGCCAGTCAGATATAGAGCCTGATCTTTTTGCTACTTCCTTTGCATTACCTCTTTGAGCCATACATTCCTTTAATTCATTATCAACCCAAGGAGCCTTAACCGCTCTAACCGTAAGCCTCTTGACAGGTGCATGTTTATCCATGACAGGAACCAACAGTTCAGAAAATACATTAAGTGCAGTGTCTGGGTCTCTCTGTATACTAACATCTGACCAACAAATCTTTTTGACATCATTCACATATGCATCACAGCAGAAATTCCTGTATGATCTCTTGTGTATGATTTTTGGCCCGGCCTTTGGAACTTTCGCCCTCCTACATATGCCCACCAAATTATGGTCACTGAAACCAATGGAAATAGATATGGCTTTTGAGCAGAGTTCAACAGCATTGGTATAAATGTGATCAATGCATGTAGATGACACAGTTCCTGTCTTGTTAGTGGACACCCTAGTGGGTTGGTCAATAACCTGGACCAGATTGCAAACACTGGTGGTGCTAAGGATTTTCTTTTTCAGGGGACAGCTTGCTGCTAGAAAATTTATGTTTAGGTCTCCCAATACATAAATTTCTCTATTTTCATCACATGCTCTTTCAAACATTTCACATAAAGTATCAAGATACTGATTGCTAGAGCTTGGTGGCCTATAGCAGGCTCCTATCAGTATAGGTTTTAGGTGAGGTAGGTGAACCTGTAACCACAGCATTTCCACTGCGCATGACATTAAGTCAATTCTGATCTTAACAGGAATGTGATTTTGAATATACATTGCTACTCCACCCCCATATATGTCCCTATCCTTTCTATAAATGCTGTACCCTTGTATCTGCACTGTAGCATCATCAAAAGTGTTATCTAAATGCGTTTCAGAGATGGCCAAAATATGGATTTTCTCAGTCATTAAAAGGTTTTCAATGTCTTGTACTTTGTTTCTTAGACTGCATATATTCACATGCGCTATTTTTAATCCTTTCTGAGGAAATATTGACATTGACATGAGTAGGAAAAACGGTAACGTTACAGTCCAAAGTTTATGTTATGCGTAGCACAGAAGTTAACGTTACGAACCCATGTTCTTGGCTGGTCTCTCCCCTCCTGACGTTAGAATTAGTTAAGGTCATAGGCTACCGGAAGGCCCAAAGAATAATTTAAATGTAATGTAACAATAAAGTAACGCCTTACATTTCCAAAACACTAACATTGTAATGTAAGGGATTACTTTAATTAACTATCTATCTTAACTATCTTGCCCACCACTGCTAGCCTGACCAT
>JAODXP020004428.1:27500-30000 GCA_027497455.2 Sardinella longiceps | reverse complement strand
CGCACTTTTTTTTTTCTTTGGGGGCGGTGGCATCCTACATATTCCGACAATTTTGGTACGATCAGTGATCCAGAACACAATCTGGAATTTATGTTGTGTCTTTGTCCACATTGTTTTGGCGGAAGTCTGCGCTCTCTCAGTGCTTTTCTAGTTTGTCAATATTAGGCTATGCCGCCAAAGTTTGAAAACCCACGATGATTCTTTCTGGTTACAGTACATACAGTAGAAGGAGATACCCTAAATTACAGGAGCCTGGATAGGATCCCCCAACCCCTCTCTCTTTCCTCATGCAACCTACTGTACGTGTTCGGGGACACTTCATGACAAAAATGCAACTAAAATCTGAAATATCTATTTTGCTTTAATCCAGTGGTTCTCAAACTTTTTGAGCTCAAAGCACCCCATCAACATTTTTTCCATTCACAGCACCCCTAAACTAGTGTAAATTATTGCTTATGATACAGCTGACTTGTGTCAGGACACCATATTAGGCTATACTCCCATCATCAACACTTTAACTTTCAGGATCATATATCATTGTTCTGAATATGTTTATTATTTACCTTTATATTTATCAATCATGTGGACATATAAGGTTACACGGGGCTCATCATAAGAGAACAGGATTGGGTGAGAGCCGTCTGGCCTTTCCCCATTCAATTTCTCATGAGTCCTATGCGCAATTAAGCGCACAGGCAGGCGCATGCTGACAATAGCTTCAGTGATCTTTCCACATTTCTTTGAAATACTCAAAATCACTGTATGTTTGAAACACTTTTTTTTAAAAATCAATCTTAAATCTAGCCTCATTCATAGCACTGATGATTTGCAAAGTCAAGCTATAGCTAACCAAAATGACAGTTCATTTGAAATCGTTTTGATCCGGGGCTTTGGCGGATAATGTAGCCGAAATGTAGGCCTATAGCATTACGAGGCAAAGACTAGTGAGCGGATATGAAAACATGAAGGCTATGCCTCAAAAGAAAATGGAAGTAAAGAAAAAGAAAATGGAAGTAATTTAGACATCTAAATGGGAACTTTGTAACAGATGACAGACAAATTCAACATCAAAATTTAAAATGTTTTGCGGCTCCCCTCTTGTGCTTCGGCAGAACGGTTTGACAATAAATTGGCTGTAGGGGTTTAGCGAAAGTGATAGACAGTCTCGATGAATATTCTTATCCGCAATGACCTGCTTCACCCACTGTCTCTGGTGCAACATTTATCCTCATGGGTGTTTTAAGTCCTTAATGACGTAACAGACAACAAAAAAGGGGCGACTGTTTCACTCACAGCCTTTTACCTCAAGTCGTCTAATCTTCATAGCCTTTGTTACTGTTCCTTTATTTGAAATTAACTAATAGCGAACCTGCGAAGAGATCTGGCAGGTAGCCTACCCAGATTGATTGAGCGCGCGTGAGGTAGGCGTGACATCATCTGCAGCTTATCACTCAGGTTCCACTCGCAACGCAAAATAATACAGTAGGCTACGTCCACAGAAGTTTAGTAATTTAAGGAGTTAGGATGGATGCAAGTTAAACAAATTGAAAAATTCATAGCGTCATTTGGATGGGGGCTCAAAAATTTACTACCTCGTCAGATGACGCTTCTTACTTTTTACTACTTTTTACTGGCCTTAATTTGACCTGATTTCATTTACTACCTTTTACAACTTTTTACAAACCCGCGGACACCCTGCTTGTAGGCCTGAAGCAGGGCCAAGTGGTCACTGTTGGCCAGAGCGAAACACACACACACACACACACACACACACACACACACACACACCTTGTAGGCCTGTAGCAGGGCCAAGTGGTCACTGTTGGCCAGAGCGAAACACACACACACACACACACACACACACACACACACACACACACACACACACACACACACACACACACACACACCTTGTAGGCCTGTAGCAGGGCCAAGTGGTCACTGTTGGCCAGAGCGAAACACACACACACACACACACACACACACACACCTTGTAGGCCTGTAGCAGGGCCAAGTGGTCACTGTTGGCCAGAGCGAAGCTGAGTTTCCTCTCGTTGGCCTCCTCCCTCTTATCCCACGGAGACACCTGCAGGGGGCGCCAGAGAGGACACAGTGTTTGTTATGTGGTAGTGCATGACAACCTGAGCGACTGTGTGTGTGTGTGTGTGTGTGTGTGTGTGTGTGCGTGTGTGCCCTTACAAAAGGGCTCTTGAAGGCCAGACTAGCAGTGTGCATGTGTGTGTGTGTGTGTGTATATTGCGTGTGTGTGTGTGTGTGTGTGTGTGTTTGTGTGTGTTCTTACAAATGGGCTCTTGAAGGCGAGACTAGCAGCAATAGTGAGTGCGGGGTCCAGGCAGCGGAAGATGGCTCCAAGCAGCATGAGTGTGTGTGTGTGTGTGTGTGTGTGTGTGTGTGTGTGTGTGTGTGTGTGTGTTCTTACAAAAGGGCTCTTGAAGGCCAGACTAGCAGCAATAGTGAGTGCTGGGTCCAGGCAGCGGAA
>JAODXP020004428.1:0-22500 GCA_027497455.2 Sardinella longiceps | reverse complement strand
GACTGCTAAGCATGAAGTGAGCTGTAGTCTTCTTACTACGACTGTGTCCTGGGGATTATGGGAGCTGTAGTCTTTTTACCCTGACTGTGTGCTGAGGATTATGGGAGCTGTAGTCCTTACCCTGACTGTGTTCTGAGCATGATGGGAGCTGTAGTCTTTTTACCCTGACTGTGTGCTGAGGATTATGGGAGCTGTAGTCCTTACCCTGACTGTGTTCTGGGGATTATGGGAATTGTAGTCCTTACCCTGACTGTCTCCAGGCGGATTTGGTATCCTGTAGAATGCCCCAGAGGCTCCGCCCGTTCTTCAGCAACACGAGTTGCTACGGCGATAGCAGAGATGCGTCGTGGTTGGGTGCAGATGATGTTGGCCACGCCCTTCCCAGAACGACCAATCAGGGACTCGTCCAAAATGAACTGTGGAATCTGAGTGGTCTTTCCACAGCTTTCCACACACACACACACACACACACACACACACACACACACACACACAACAGTGTTTCCCATACATAGACCATTGTGTGGCGGGCCGCCACAGAATGGAATCCTATCGCCACATAATAAGACTCACGATTAGGAAAAAAAAAAACTCACGAATAAAAAAAGAAGAAGAAAAAAAAAAAATCAGTTGCGTATCGTTCCACTTCACTCACACCTGTATCGTTCCTTTCCTTCGCCCCTTGCACGCGCGCACCAGGGTTTCCCCACAGCACTTTAAAGCGAATTCACCTTGCCAAAAACTGCCCGCCGCCTTGCTTACGTCCCCGGATTTTTTTTAACACATAGACCTACATAAAAAGGCCGGTCGCATCATTATCACTGCGCGATGAGGCCATATAGCGGCATCTGAAAGTTACTGCTCCATCGGCAATGTTACCTTTTGCTACGCCAACATTATTAGTTTAAAGGAAGAGGCTAATTAACCAACAAATGTAATTCATACCATGATCGTGGGTAGAACACATGGGGTTGTGTTTTAACGTTTAATAAAGAGAATATGTGTAGCCTGTGGACGTGGCTTATCAAAATTGTCCATGCTCATCTTTACAGAAAAAAAAATCTGCACGTTAATAGCAGTTCACTAAAGTCACCAAAGCGTCAAAGTTAGCTGTCAACGTTAGTTGGTTTACGATCAATAAACACAAGCGCTACTTACGGTATTTGCAATAATTTCTTGCCTATGCCTGTAATGATTAACCAATTGGAAAGCACACGCAACAAATGTTCTGTTGCGCACACAGACACTGCTCCCTCTCTGCCGGTCTCCTCATCATGCATATATGTTCCTTATTGATTTGGTGCAGGAGATAAGCCTACAGTCCTCATACTTTTTGTAAACCTTAAACTCATACAATTTATTCGTCAAGTTGGATTTAATTAATGTGACCTGTTTCACAGCAATTTATGATTGTGCCATGAGTGTGGCTGTACTGCAAGTAGCCTAATTGGTACAATGTCAGATGACACTTAATGACTTTAGAAGCCAATAGCCTTGAGGAAAAGGTTTGTTTTTTTTTACAGTTGGGATAAAAACATTTTTTGATGAAGAATAAAAGGCAACGGCTTGGTCATTTTAACAGGCATTCTATTGCTGTTTAAAACCTCAAAATTAAGTTTTATCCCATTACTGATTATATAATAGGTTACTGTGATTGTAGCCTTTAAACTTTACCTACTTTATTTGTTCAGTAAATAAAGTAAAGTAAGGCTGTTGCCAACTTAAATTTGTGCCCCATCGGGCAACGACCCCTCCCCCCTGGCCATCTACCCACCCTGGGGCAACCCCAATGTCGATTGCCCGGGCGACGCCCCTCCCCCTGGTCACCACCCTCATCGGCACAGTGGACCACCACAAATTGCTACCTAATCTGTGGGAAACACTGCACAATATTCATATATATACAGGCACAACTTTTCTTCCATTGCGGGAAGGTGGGCATGAGTGGGGGTGGGGTTATATTTGCATCACACTTTTAGAATACTACTTGGTTATGGGCAAATTCCATATTTTCAGTGATGCCGTGCAAGGATGCAGCCTAAACTCAGAACAAGTCATTTATCAATCTCATCACTTCTATGAGGGCACAATGAGATGAAAAAGTTTTAATTTGAGTTTAATCCTACTTTAATCCCACCTCTCTCACCTCTGAAGTCATTTCCCCCCCCACAGTCATGTTGGTACACCTGAAATCAGGCACGGCTCCTGAATACCATCAGGTCTGTATACTGTACAGTATATATATTCTGATATCACAACATTTTTGTCAAAAGAATGAACTGAGTGTGCAACGGTGTGTTTGAGTACGTATACGTGTGTGTGTGTGTGTGTGTGTGTGTGTGTGTGTGTGTGTCTCACCCAGTCATCCCGCTGATGACCAGCACCTGGTTGTGGTCCAGAGTGTGTAAGATGTTCCGTCTCTCCTCCCACACCGGCAGCTTCTGCCTCTGCTGCTGCATGGACACATAGCGCCTGGACGACTGGCACACACACACACACACACACACACACACACACACACACACACACACACACACGTCATGTTTAGCAGAGATATTCAAACACATACAGTACACACACAACTACACTATTTGTAATTGTGAATGAAAGTGTGAATGTTTGTGTTTCCTTGTGTAGTTTCTTATTATCCAGATCCATAAGGCAACACAAACACACACACACACACACACACAGTCATGTTTAGCACAGACATTCAAACACATACATGTACACACAGAACTACACAGTATTTGAGAATGAAAGAGTGTGTGCTTGTATTTCCTTGTGTAGTTTCTTATCATCCTGCTCCGTAAGGCAGTGAGTGTGTACATGTATGTGTGTGTGTGTGTGTGTGTGTGCGTGCGTGCGTGTGTGTGTGCGTGTGTGTATGCTACCTGTTTCCTCTTGAATTCCCTGTGTAGTTTCTTGTTGTCCTGCTCGGTGTGTGTGTGTGTGTGTGTGTGTGTGTGTGTGTGTGTGTGTGTGTGTGTGTGTGTGCTTACCTGTTTCCTCTTGAATTCGCGGTGTAGTTTCTTGTTGTCCTGCTCGGTGTGTGTGTGTGTGTGTGTGTGTGTGTGTGTGTGTGTGTGTGTGTGTCTTACCTGTTTCCTCTTGAATTCGTGGTGTAGTTTCTTGTTGTCCTGTTCGGTGTCCTGAGGGTTGATCTGATGTCTCTTCTCCATCCTCTTCCTCAGGTTGACGTAACTCTCACTCTCCACCGCAACACACTCCACATCTTCATCACCTTCATCACCCTCCTCTTCGTCATCCTCCTCCTCTTCCTCCGGCTCTTCTGCACAGACACACACAGAGTTATAAACACATTCTCACTCTCCACCGCAACACACTCAACATCATCACCTTCATCATCACGTGTGTGTGTGTATGTGTGTGTGTGTGTGTGTAAACATAAACATACTCTATTGATCCATATCACACCTGGACTAATCTTACACGTGTGTGTGTGTGTGTGTGTGTGTGTGTGTGTGTGTTTGTGTGTTGTGTGTGCACCTGTCCAAATACCTTCCAGGTGTCTGTTCCTGACACTGTTGACTGGCGTCACGGTTGCCTTGGTTACCGTTGCTGGGGTGGTTGCCGTGGTATTCCGGTCGTGTTTGCTCTTCTGTGTCGTATTTGTTGGGGGTGGGGCCAGAACAGGGGGCGGGGAGCTAAACTTGTGATGCGTCACTGACAGCAGGTCTCTGATTGGGTGTTCCTCCTCGAGGGCGGAGACTAGTGTAAAGACCACAGGCTCCCCATCCTGAGCAGCGCTCATTGATTGTCCGAAGAGGTACTCCGTCAGGCTGAGACGTCCGGCCCCCGGCAGTGAGGGGTCATTAGTGCAGAAAGCCACCAGGGGGGCTGATGAGGGTAGCGGCTATCGAGGGGGAACCGGACCTCCAGCTGGTATAGGGGGGCGTCCGTGCTGCTCATGCCCGCCTGAGTGCCTCCGAGAGCGGACTGGGGAAGCCTCTCCTCCCCCCCTGGCAGCTGGTGCTTAAACCTGCAGTGCTCCCCAAACTTACACCCGCCGCCCTTCAGGTAGAACTTACACACCTGCCCAGACGAGCCCGCCTCCCGCCTGCCCTGATTGGCTAAGCTCTTTCCCATGTTGGCCGCCGCAGCAGAGAGCCAATCGAGCTCCAGGTCGATGGTCCAGACGCGGTCCGTGATGCGCTGGACGAAGCGTTCGGCGTAAATGGCGGTGAGCGCTAGCGCCTCCTCCTGGCGGAGGCTGAGACAGTCGTCGGGCGACGGGGGGTCGGGGGTGGCGGAGCGAAGGGCCTTGTTGCCATAGCGCTCAGAGAACAGCTGCTGGAGGAGGAGCTCCAGAGTCACGCCCACCTCACCTGAGCCTGCCTCCTCCAAAACACGCCGGCTTCGCTCACGATCAAATCCATACCTACAACAACACACACACACACACACACACACACACACACACACACACACACACACACACACAAGGTATAAAGCCCTGGAGTACCCTATTTTTTACTTTTTTTTACCAATATTCTACCCCTATAAGCAGTACAGATACTATCGCACAGTATCATAATATTATTAATTAAATCTTATAATATTATTTATAAATACTGCAAATGCAGAGATTTGACATCATGCCATCTCTATTACTTGTTTGTGTTATTTGATAGCAGTAGGGATCAACTGTTAAAGGTTTTATTTAAACAACGTGATTTAAATTGCATATGCGTGCAATTGTGTGTGTGTGTGTGTGTGTGTGTGTGTGTGTGTGTGTGTGTGTGTACCTTCTAAGTGTCACCAGAGCAAAGAGCAAAGCGAAGGGTTCGGGTGTGTGTGTGTGTACCTGCTAAGCGTCACCAGAGCAAAAAGAGTGAGGCGACGGGTTCGGGGGGTGTGTGCGAGTGTGTGTGTGTGTGTGTGTGTGTGTGTGTGTGTGTGTACCTGCTAAGCGTCCCGAGAGCGAAGAGCGAAGCAACAGGTTCATGTGTGTGTGTGTGTGTGTGTGTGTGTGTGTGTACCTGCTAAGTGTCCCCAGCGCGAAGAGCGATGCGACGGGTTCGGGTGTGTGTGCGTCCCTGTCCTCCAAGAACTCTTCGTAATCATCCGTCTCCGCGTTCTCCACGCCTTCGTCCCGCGTGTTCCAATACTGCCCTTCCTCTCGTACGTCCAGCTCATCATACTCCTCCTCCTCCTCCTCTTCATCATAGTCATACTCCGAGCCCGACTCACTAACAACGACACACACTTATGTTAAACACACACACACACACACACACACACACACACAGTATTGCCATTCCTCACGCACGTCCAGCTCATCATACTCCTCCTCCTCCTCCTCATCACAGTCATACTCCGAGCCCGACTCACTGACGACACACACTAATGTTAAACACACACACACACACACACACACACACACACACTATTGCCCTTTCTGTCGCACGTCCAGCTCATCATACTCCTCCTCCTCCTCCTCTTCATCATCACAGTCATACTCCGAGCACAACTCGCTGACCTCCGAGCCCGACTCACACGACACACACTTTCGTTAAACACACACACTTGTGTTGTGTGCTGTATTCATGGTTCTGGAGTTCTCTTAGCAGTTCTTTGACCTAGGCTATAGCATGCACATGCCGCCCAACCCCCCCCCTACACACACACACACACACACACACACACACACACGCGCACACACACACACACACATGCACACACACACAGCACACACACGCGCGCGCGCACACACACACACACACACGCACACACGCACACACACACACACACACACCTGTGTTGTGTGGTGTACTCCTGGCTCTGTAGTTCTCTCAGCAGCTCTTTGACTTGTATCTGATTCTCAGAGGTCATGTGTATCTTCTGCAGTGGGAGGGGGGGGGCAGAGAGCTGGTCAGGTCTGTACTGACCCCCCCGTCGTTCTTCGTCTGGCCGGGGGCTGCTACGCCCACCACGGTACGGGGGCTGACCAGATCCTCTTCCTCTCCCTCTTCCTCGGCCGTCCCCACGACCCCCTTGACCTCCTCGACCCCTGGGACCTCCTCCTCCTCCTCTTCCCCGACCTAGATAGACAGATAGATAGATAGATAGATAGATAGATAGATACTTTATTGATCCCCAAGGGGAAATTCAAGGTCCCAGCAGCTTTAAGACACCACACACAACATACACTAGTACAGTACGTGCACAAGGTGAACATAACAATAAGTCAACATTACTGGGCAAAAAGACAATAGAATCCAATACTATTAAAGGCAAAAGAGATACAGATGCGCATTAGTGTGCTGGGGATTGGTAATGTAAAGAGTTCCAGTAGAGATACCTCTTCCTCCTCCTCTTCCTCCTCCTCCGTGGGAACCGTGTGAGCGTGCTGGACCCAGGTTGAGGCTGAAGTCATCACCATCATCCCATCCACCGATGCCTCCTTTCCTGCTCCCCCCTCCTCCTCCTCCTCCACCTCCTCCTCCTCCTCCTCTTCCTCCACCTCCTCTGGGTTTGTTGAATCTCCCTCCACCCCGATTGGGTTTGCCTCCTCTCCGTCGCCCACTCATCGCCACTCAACGCCACTCCCTTCTAACCTGGAGAACACACACACACACACACACACACACACACACACACACTTCATCAGCATAAGTCATAGCACCGTTCTCCCCTTACCTCAGCGGTGGGCAAACTGAGCATGTCCGGAGGCAACATGCTGCCCGTTATGGCCTGGCCCCTAGTGGAGCCATCCCATAATAGAATAATTTCTCATTTAGCCAAGGTGACTTGTGAAATTTATTGCATTCATGAAATAAAAATCACTTTTTCCACACAATTTTAGCCTGCATCCCTTATCAAAAAAATCCTTTTCGATTTTCGTTTTTTTCCAATAGGATTCTAAAGGATTTTCCTCTTGGGTGAATAAGTATCCAAAAGTATGTCTTTCTCATTATGAATTTTAACTATTCAAGAGCACTGTAATGTTACCTGCACAGTAACGTTATATGGTCTTCTCGTCCAGTTCTGCAGCATTTAACACCTGACGTTAACAAAATAAAAGAGGTTAACGTTATAACATAGTTGAACATAATGACAGAAACTTTGGCTAACAAGTACTTAACAAGTACTAAACATTGGAGTCACGTTACTATCGATAGGCCTACTCAGGATGTCAAATGTATTTCATTCTTCTGATAGTTTGTTTACAAGCACAAGACCATGAATTTTATGATTCGAATGAGTTAAAATCAGTACAAACTGTAACGTTACTATGAGATATCGTCAAGCTACGCTATTTCCAAAACACTGTTCTAATCAAAGCAAAAACGTTAACTTTTAAGTTACATGAGTAGTAGACGGACAATTCACCTTTCAAAGTAGCTGTCCTGGCTACTAATGTTAGCATACTTAACTAGCAGGTTAAATTCAAGTTAAAATAAGTTCTCATACTTACCATGTGCACACTGACATGCCTTGATGTTTTGTTCAATGGCGTATGTATCCACAAAAAGAAGACTCTCCATATATTTCACTTCTTTAATAAACTCGTCACTGGACTGTAGCAGGGTAGGATCCTTTACATTAACACTAAAAAAGGAAAAAATTACAACACAAACCGGCAGACTGCCTTGCAAATTCTTCTTCGTGGTTATGGAGACGAGGAGCAACGCCAGCTGTTGCCCTCTACTGTACGGGCGTGTAAACTTCCTTTTCTTTAATTCCAGCATTTTAGAGTTGTCATCTATCCTAACTATAAGTAGGTATCATCAATGTATTTGAGAATAAGGCTTACTTTTGAGAAACAACTCCTACACACCGTAACAACTTTTAGAGTGATGTAGCAGCTGCTGTAAGATAAACACTCTTCTTCATGAATACAGACCAAAGTGCCAAAGAAACTTGCTGGCTGCATATTGCTTTGGCACACCCTGCAGGTCATTATTGGCATGGCAGTGGATTCCCTCCCTTAGGTAAGTGGCCTCCCCCAGTCACCTGCACTGATAACCACAGAACCTCCCGTGGACAGACCACACACACACACACACACACACACACACACACACACACACACACACACACACACACACACACACACACACACACACACACACACACCTGCACTGATAACTGCACTGATAACCACAGAGTCTCCTGCGGACAGACCAGACATTTGCAGTAAGACAAGAGAGAAGACCAACACCCTCCATTTCTCTGACGGGTAAGTTAAGTTAAGTTGATCTTTATTTGTCTCTTTGCAGAGAAATTAGTCTTGGACCTAGGTTACAAGAGCATGACAACACATAGAACACACACACAACCATAACACTTCACAATTACTCACACACACACACACACACACACACACACACACACACACACACACACACACACACCTGCACTGATAACTGCACTGATAACCACAGAGTCTCCTGCGGACAGACCAGACATTTGCAGTAAGACAAGAGAGAAGACCAACACCCTCCATTTCTCTGACGGGTAAGTTAAGTTGATCTTTATTTGTCTCTTTGCAGAGAAATGAGTCTTGGACCTATAGGCTACAAGAGCATGACAACACATAGAACACACACAACCATAACACTTCACAATTACTCACACACACACACACACACACACACACACACACACACACACACACACACACACACACACACACACACACACACACACAAGCCTTGGACACAAACACACTTTGACACAAGCGGCTCATTGTTGTTTGGTGCACAGTCGCCCATGGTGACCTCATCATGTCTCACAACCTCATCTCTCAGGACCCAATAACACACCCTGCCTGCCTCAGACGGATTTTACTTTTATTTTTATTATTATTTACATTTTATTTTATTATTTTTGATTTAATCTACCGATTATGGAACCTCAATTGTTCATTTATGTGAGGATTTGGAATTCTTTATCTTTTCTGTGGCTTGTTGAATGATGGAATGATGTGTTTGTGTGTGTGTGTGTGTGTGTGTGTGTGTGTGTGTGTGTGTGTGTGTGTGTGTATTCTAACATTGCTATCACAATGTTCTGAGGTATGAGTCTAGGGCACTAGTATAACTTCAGAAACTATTTAACCTGATACAGTCAGTCTGCTGAACACATACGCGCGCACACACACACACACACACACACACACACACACACAGTTAAATATCTTGCAGAAATTCTGTCACGTTTGCTCTCCTGGGTGTGTTTGTAGTAGCAAGCGAGGGGTGAGTGCTTATGTGTGTGTGTGTGTGTGTGTGTGTGTGTGTGTGTGTGTGTGTGTGTGTATCTGTAGCAGCAAGTAGAGCGGTGATTACTGATAGTGGCATTTATGTCCAGAGAGTTTATCTTAGATTTGATTGATTTACTGTGTGTGTGTGTGTGTGTGTGTGTGTGTGTGATAGTGGCATAATTTACTGTGCTTCTTCAAGAACACACCTTGACTATGGCCAGCAGAGCCTTCAAGTATGTGTGTGTGTGTGTGTGTGTGTGTGTTTGTGGTATTGTGAGGTCTTTTTTGTTTGTTACCAACACTGCTCATCCCTCCAAATGCACTTGTGAGTGCTATTACAGCCAGTGCCAATTGTGTAGCAGGTGGATATACTGTTTGTGTTAAATGTCTTTTCACCCACTAAACTAAACTACAGCTATTACGCTATAAACCTTGATTGTGATTAGATCTAATGTTATCTAGATTCAATGTCCAGCAATGTGACAGTGCCATTGGACAAAACAGTGTGTGTTTGTGTATGTGATAGTCACATGATTTACTCTATGCTTCTTTAAGAGCACACATTGACTATGGGTAGCAGTGCCTACAAGTATGTGTGTGTGTGTCTGTGTGTGTGTGTGTGTGTGTGTGTGTGTGTGTGTGTGTGTGTGTGTGTGTGTGTGATAGTAACATGATTTATTGTATGCTCCTTTTAAGAGCACACCCTGACCATGGGCAGCAGATCTTCTAGACTCCCCCACAGCGACACAGGAACACTAGTGTTCTCTGACCCCAGTTATGACTTCCGCATCCCAGCGCTGTTGTTTGTGAAGGAATGGAACACGTTTCTGGCGTTTGCTGAGAAGCGCTCCTCCCCCAAAGATGAACACGCAGAGAACCTAGTGCTGAGCAGAGCAACTCGCCAGCCCGACGGATCACTGAAGGTACCTAGGGCAACAGTGACATCTTGTGGTCTATTTTAGTACTACATCTCTGCTGTACCTGCCTGCACATCAACACAGCATCTGATCTTGGGTTAGTTGTTTACTAGGATTACACACGGCTAGGTGGCATAAGACGCTAAGATACATGGACAATGCCCTTGAGTCACTTGCTTTATATTTCTATTATATTGTATATATTTTTAATCTAGATTAATCTCACCGTAATCTTGGAATTAATCTAGATTAAAATTGCTCATTTGAATTCTGCCGAAGGCATTGAACAAGCAGCGTGCATGGGTTCCCCCTCACCATCTGGAATACAATTACAGAGTCCTCGAGGTCCCTTCCCCCTCTTGAGGCCCTCTAACTCATTTCCCTTCCATCCATCCATCCATCACAAGTTCATTTGTATCTTCTCTTCCACAAGAGATAAGATAAAGGTGCACAACTCAAATGAGTACTGGCTAATATGAACTGATTGCGTGTGTACATGATAGCATCACTGGCTAATATGAACTGATTGCGTGTGTACATGATAGCATCACTGGCTAATATGAACCCATTATCTGTGTACATGATAGCATCACTGGTTAATATAAACCCATTATCTGTGTACATGATAGCATCACTGGCTGATATAAACCCATTATCTGTGTACATGATAGCATCACTGGCTAATATAAACCCATTATCTGTGTAGGCTACATGATAGCATCACTGTCTACTCTAATATAAACCCATTATCTGTGTGATAGCATCACTGTCTAATATAAACCCATTATCTGTGTAGGCTACATGATAGCATCACTGGCTAATATAAACCCATTATCTGTGTACATGATAGCATCACTGGCTGATATAAACCCATTATCTGTGTACATGATAGCATCACTGGCTAATATAAACTCATTATCTGTGTAGGCTACATGATAGCATCACTGGCTAATATAAACCCATTATCTGTGTACATGATAGCATCACTGGCTGATATAAACCCATTATCTGTGTACATGATAGCATCACTGGCTAATATAAACCCATTATCTGTGTAGGCTACATGATAGCATCACTGGCTAATATAAACCCATTATCTGTGTAGGCTACATGATAGCATCACTGGCTAATATAAACCCATTATCTGTGTACATGATAGCATCACTGGCTGATATAAACCCATTATCTGTGTACATGATAGCATCACTGGCTAATATAAACCCATTATCTGTGTAGGCTACATGATAGCATCACTGGCTAATATAAACCCATTATCTGTGTAGGCTACATGATAGCATCACTGGCTGATATAAACCCACTATCTGTTTACATGATACAGTAGCAGCACTGTCTAATATAAACCCATTATCTGTGTACATGATAGCATCACTGGCTGATATAAACCCATTATCTGTGTAGGCTACATGATAGCATCACTGTCTAATATAAACCTATTATCTGTGTACATGATAGCAGCACTAATATGCAGGAACTCATTGTCTGTTTAGATGATAAACTTAAAACATTTTTAATATAAAGAGCCTATTAGAATGTCTTCATATCTGCTTTTGTTTGAGGGCTATTGAGCACTATGGGGGTGCAGCCATCACATTTAGGCTGGCTTTGTTTGGGAATGTGCAATACCAGGATTAGACTGACTCTGTTTGGGAATGTGCAATACCGGGATTAGACTGACTCTGTTTGGGAATGTGCAATACCGGGATTAGACTGGCTCTGTTTGGGAATGTGCAATACTGGGATTAGACTGACTCTGTTTGGGAATGTGCAATACCAGGATTAGACTGACTCTGTTTGGGAATGTGCAATACCAGGATTAGACGGGGTCAGCTCTATGTTCCCACAGCTCTATGTTCCCACAGCCCTATGGCCCCACAGCCCTATGTTCCCACATTTGTTAGGAATTTTTGTTTTTCACAGAATTTTTGGAAATTAGACCATATGTTCCCACAGCTCTATGTTCCCACAACCCTATGTTCCCACACTTCTCAGGAAATTTGGGAAATTGGGCCCTATGTTCCCACAGCCCCATGCTCTCACATTACAAATACATATATTTTTAAATTGGAATAATGTTATTATATGCAATATGTTCCGATAAGGGCATGTTCACACCAACACAGGTAATATTTATCCAGTTAGCCCTTCCGTTCACATTAGAATAGAGGATTCTGAAACTGAAAACGATTCTAAAAAAAAAACAATTGCTGAGGTCGATTTAAAAAATGATCGCTGAGGTGGATGAATATAAAATCGTTGTGGAATGTGGATGCAAATGAAGTGGATGAAGATCATTTTCATTGCGAATATAAATCTAGGCAGCACAGTAAAAAATAACCTTACCCTTACCCTAAACCTAACCCCACTACCTGGAAGGCACCATTGAGGGCAAACAATACCAAAGATCGAATGTTGCTTGAACTTACATAGGGGGTCTACCAGGCAGGTGTAGAAATGTGGGACTACATACATAGTACCTGACTTTGAAGAAAGAAAGAAAAAAAACTCTTTTAGAATTAGAAATGTGAGAATATAGGGCTGTGGGAATATAGAGCTGTGGGAACATAGGGCTGTGGGAACATAGAGCTGTGGGAACATAGACACGCTCCCGATTAGACTGGCTCTGTTTGTGAATGTGAAATACCAGGGTTAGACTGGCTCTGTTTGGCAATGTGCAATACTGGGATTAGATTTACTCTGTTTGGGAATGTGCAATACCAGGATTAGACTGACTCTGTTTGGGAATGTGCAATACCAGGATTAGACTGACTCTGTTTGGGAATGTGCAATTATGGGATTAGACTGGCTTTGTTTGGGAATGTGCAATACTGGGAAAGAAATCAGCAGCTATTTTAAAAATCATCTCACATGAATGGCATGAAGTCACCTTTATGATTGACTGTCACTGTCATTTGATTGACCATGTCATTTGATTGGATCGTTGACTTTGTTAAGTCACAAATTGAAAACTGTGGGCCTGCATTCCATTCAGAGCTCCTTGTGTTGGCTCAGTGCTCCTTATGCCGACCTTTGGGCTCATTCAGTGCTCCTTGTGATGTCTCATTCAGTGCTCCTTATGTTTCTCTCCGCAGTGGTCACCCCCTGAAGACGTGCTGAAGGCTGCGCTGGAGGGCCACCGCACGATGAACCCGTGCCCCGTGTTTGAGCGCCAGTCGAGGCGCCTCTTCCTGTTCTTCATCTGCCTGAAGAGGAAGGTTCCGGAGTGCTCGCTGAAGCCGGGGCAGACGCGCCTCTGCTACATCACCAGCGGCGACTGCGGCCAGACCTGGAGCGACCTCACCGACCTCACCAGCAGCGTCATAGATGACAACTTCGGCGTCGGCTACCAGACGTTTGCGGTGGGTCCGGGCCATGGCATCCAGCTGGGCAGCGGGGCGCTCCTGGTGCCCGCCTACGTGAGGCTGGTGGAGGGATGTAGCCAGTGGCAGGCCTGCTGGTGCTGCTGTAGCGGCTGCAGCTGTTTGAGCGCTCACTCTCTGGTGCTGCGTAGTGACGACCACCCCAACCACCACACCTGGATAGCCGGCCAGCCTGTTGCTATGGAGACCGGGGAGTGCCAGCTGGCGGAGGTGGCTGATGGTGAGGGTCGGACGCAAGTGTACATGAACGCCCGGAGCCCCGGTAAGCCCGGGGATAAGCGTGTGGAGGCGCTGAGCAGCGATGGCGGGGAGAGTTTTACGCCCCTGCCCCAGCTCACACTGCTGGAGCGGCCCAACGGGTGTCAGGGTAGCGTGCTGAGTTTCCCCTCCAGGGGGCGCCCTTCAGGGGGAGCAGAGGCCTCAGCAGCCCCAGAGACGGCTCTGCTCTTCAGCCACCCCACCGCTGGAGAGGGCTGGGACCGGCTGGAGCTGGGGCTCTACCTCAGGCAGTCTCTTCAGGACCAGCACCCCTGGGGAACACCCCACATCCTCCACCCAGGACGCAGCGGCTACTCAGACCTCACCCACTGCGAGGAGGAGGGGCGCTTCATCTGCCTGATGGAGTGTGGGGAGGGGGGCGTCTTCAAATCGCCTTCAAACAGTTCCGCTTCGCTGACAATGGCCACCTCACTGAGATCATATGATGCCCACAGCCTAATGCAGTGTTTCTCAAACTGTGGGGCGGGCCCCACTAGTGGGGCGCAGACACATGACAGGTGGGGTGCAAGACATGTCTTTACGATTGACCAACGGTTGCTCCATGCCCCCCGAATTCAAAGCTATTTGTCAGACATGCTCATATGGTAGTAAATTGAGCTTTCCAATGCTGTTATTTGCTAATTACTGTGATGAGGGGTTCGAGAGAAATTTGCCTTAGAATTAGTAACATGAAAATTCTAACACTGACAAAAATCCTGCACTTGCTAAGTATTCCTTGCGGAGATACATGTATTGTGCTCAAATTGACCCTTCCAGGTGGGGCGTGAAAATTCTGTGCCTTCCAAAGTGGGGAATGACAGAAAAAGTTTGAGAACCACTGGCCTAATGGTTCCACTTCCCTGACATCATAATGCCCACATCAGTGACATCACAATGCCCACCTCAATGACATCACAATGCCCACAGCTCAATGAGTCCACTTCTCTGACATCATAGATACAGACGGCAAGTACGGTTAACGCCCCCAAAATGCGAGGGTGGAGTCAGCGTGGGGGATAACAGAGGCCAATTTAACATTATGGTGAATGGACAAGGTAGAGAAAGTTGCTTAACAATAAAAGATCGCTTAGTAAAATTGAACAAAGTCCATATTAGATGTTTTGTCTAATCATGACCTGTTTGCCTGCTTGTGTTTTGACTAAAATAATTTCCCCATCATTTGTTTATTGCAGTTACACTAACAGAAATGTCATCAGCTGTCTCTGCTCCTGTCAAAAGTAAAGCAACTTTCAATCACAAGTCTGATTAGCTCAGTTAAGCAAGCTAAAGTTAGCTACATTTATTGTGGTGATCAATGAAGTTGGCTAGTTAGCAAGCTAATGAAGCTAACAAACATCATCTAAATTGTCATCAGTATCGGAGTATTTGGAGGGGTGTCAAGTTCAGAATTCACATCGGACCATCTGACCATCATTACTACCTTCAGGCATTGCCCTCAAAAATGTGTCAGGCTCCTTGTAGATGGTGCTCAGTGTAACTTCTAGCTTAGCATGCCATTGACTTCCCCACTGTGTGAGCCTGCTCTTTCCCCCAGATGGGACTATTTTTCTCTAATTCCCCCACAGCGGAGCTATATTTGTGGGCGTGGTCAGACTTGCCGTCTGTATCTATGCCCACCTCAGTGACATCATAATACTGCTCAATGACTCCTCAATGATTCCTAAATGTTGATATGAAATGGTTGTGTAGAGAGTAATTCTATTTCACACATATTTATTAATTAAATCACTTTATTACAACACTTATTAAATTATTTTATTTCATGCACTACTGTACTGATCCAGCACCTATACCCTTCACATACTACACCACTCATCCATACTCACCCCCTATACCCTTCACATACTACACCACTGATCCATACTCACCCCCTATACCCTTCACATACTACACCACTGATCCATACTCACTGTACCCTTCACATACTACACCACTGATCCATACTCACCCCCTATACCCTTCACATACTACACCACTGATCCATACTCACCCCCTATACCCTTCACATACTACACCACTGATCCATACTCACTGTACCCTTCACATACTACACCACTGATCCATACTCACCCCCTATACCCTTCACATACTACACCACTGATCCATACTCACCCCTATACCCTTCACATACTACACCACTGATCCATACTCACTATACCCTTCACATACTACACCACAGATCAATAATCACTATACATCTTCAGGTCACCTTCAGAGAGTTCCCGCATCATAATGCCAATTCAGTGACATCATAATGCCCACCTTGCTGACGTCATAACGGCAACGTCAGTGACATCATAATGCCTGAACCCTAATCATTCCACTTCTCTGACATCATAATGCACACCTCACTGACATCATAATACTCCTCAATGACTAGAAAACTTTCCACACACACACACACACACACACGCTGAATATGTTTGTGAATGTAATTACATGAGCATTTAAAATGTATGTTTCCATGTTTAATCCTGATCATGACTGACTGATATGAAATCCTGAAATTGCATTTGTGCTAAATGGCTTGCTGTATTCTTGTGGTTTATCTTTTCGTGAAATAAAATGGCTTACTGTAGTCTTGAAATAGAATAAGAAAATGGCTTGCCATAGTCTTGAGGTTTATCTTAAAGTGAAATGGAATGATAAAATGGCTTGCCATAGTAACCACATTGCTAGTCCTGGGACACATTTTGAAACCAAGATTGATTAGTGTGTGTGGGCGTCGTTTGGTCTCGTTTTTTTTTTTGGGGGGGGGGGGCTTAACCTACTTCAGAATCCAACAATTTCGCATTTTCAAGATGCAGTACAATTTTTTTCAAATCAAATTTTATTGAATGATATTAACCTCACCTCAGATGATTCCTAGCTGTAAGCAGGCTACTCCATCTGAATTTTCTCCGTAAGAGATTCGTTTCAGAAGACTGGATGTCATCAAAAATCTAATTGCTAACATATGCAGTTTATGCATAATTGAATAAACCACCTACCCGTTGCATCCTGTGATGTAATGTGATTTCTCAACTCTTCCAAACAAACATGAATGCCCCAATAATCGATTTAACTTGCATAATATAGATGTCTCTTTTATGCTTTTAACTTTAGTTGTGTTTTCTAAGTTTGCAAGTTTTATTTTAAAACCTCCACTGTGCAGAGAGAGATGAGCGCTGTGGTGGTCCAAGCTGTTTGTGTGTGTGTGTGTGTGTGTGTGTTAGCTAAGGTGATGTACAGTACATGTTACATGTAAACACTGAAATTTTGGGCTTTCCCACAACTGTTGATGGTGTCACAAACTTCCTAAATTTCACAATCACATGACCACAGCCCCTCTTCACCCAATGAGAAGCAACAGAACTGATTGATTGATTGTGTGTGTGTGTGTGTGTGTGTGTGTGTGTGTGTGTGTGTGTGTGTGTGTGTGTGTGTGTGTGTGTGTGTGTGATTCTGAAGATGAAGCCAGCTGGAGCTGCTGTGCTGGTGTTACTGTGGTCTTCTGCTCTGGATGTGTTTGCAGTAGAGATTGGAGGCCTCTGGAGGAATTTAAGCAAGTTAGTTTAACAGTATTTAAGCTCATGCTCAGTGCCTTGGTCTCAGTGTTTAACAGTAGTTAACAGTATTTAACAATATTTTAACAGTATTTAACAGCATATTAACAGTATGTAAGCTTATGCTAAGTGCCTTGGTATCAGTGTTTAACAGTAGTTAACAGTATTTAACAATATTTTAACAGTATTCAACAGTATTTAACAGTATTTTAACAGTATTTAAAGCCCCAATGTGTAGCCTTCGAGAGAAATTAAGCGTAACGCAACGCAAATTACGTTTACATCTACGGAAGCCTGCATGCGGATGTCGGTCTATTGTCAGTCTATAGCAAAAACGCGAACGATATGACCGCTTTCAGCTTCCGTATTCCAAGATGGCGGCAATACATGGAGAGTCTACCCAAGTTAATGTGCGTGGAAATGCGAAATTTCAAGCCAATACGGACATAGGGAATTGATAGTGGTGGTTAATATTTATGAGAAAGGACAAGCTTGTCAACAGGTAAAGCATATTTTGATATTGAACAGTAAAAACGTTACACATTGTACCTTTAAGCTTATGCTCAGTGCCTTGGTCTCAGTGTTTAACAGTATTTAACAGTATTTAACAATATTTTAACAGTATTCAACGGTATTTGACAGCATTTTAACAGTGTGTAAGCTTATGCGCAGTGCCTTGGTATCAGTGTTTAACAGTATTTAACAATATTTTGACAGTATTCAACAGTATTTTAACAGTATTTAAGCTTATGCGCAGTGCGTTGGTATCAGTGTTTAACAGTAGTTAACAGTATTTAACAATATTTTAACAGTATTCAACAGTATTTAACAGTATTTAAGCTTATGTGCAGTGCCTTGGTATCAGGGTCTTAGGATAGCTTCAGGGGGCAAAGGTCGGCTCCAAAGATAGTTCAAACAGTCACTTATGCTCACCTTGCTGTCCAACGCGTAGAGTCAGCAGTGCACCTTTCATAGCCTGACAAGTCAGACTATCACAAAATGCTTATTCTGAGAGCCAGTGAGAACAAATCAGAGACTATGGAGACCAGACTGAGAGCCAATGAGAATAAAGCAGAAATTGTGGAGACCAGACTGAGAGCCAATGAGAATAAAGCAGAAATTGTGGAGACCAGATTGAGAGCAAAGAGAACAAAGCACAAACTATATTTCCACTGCTGCTGATAGGGTAACAACCTTCCCACATTTCACAATCACATGACCACCGCCCCTCTGGGGTGGGATCTTTGATAAATAGAAGGAAGGGACAGAGCTGTGTGTGTTTGTTTGTGAAGATGAAGCCTGCCCCTCTAGGGTGGGATCTTTGATAAATAGAAGGAAGGGACAGAGCTGTGTGTGTTTGATTGTGAAGATGAAGCCTGCCCCTCTGGGGTGGGATCTTTGATAAATAGAAGGAAGGGACAGAGCTGTGTGTGTTTGATTGTGAAGATGAAGCCTGCTGGAGCAGCTGTGCTGCTGTTGCTGAGCTCTTCTGCTCTGAGTCTGGTTGTGGTAGCAGCAGAGAGTGGAGGCCTCCAGGGTCATACAGCTACAGATGCAGCCTCAGCCTCCACCACCCAACAAACCTGCCAGCCTGACATTCACACTGTGCTGAGAGAGATGAGTGTTCTGGTGGCAAAGCTGGAAGTGGAGCTCAGATACACTAAGACACAGATGGAGGCCTTGGAGACCAGACTGAGAGCCAGTGAGAATAAAGCAGAGACTATGGAGACCAGACTGAGATCCAGTGAGAATAAAGCAGAGACTGTGGAGACCAGACTCAGAGCCAGTGAGAGGACAGTGGAGGAGCAGAGAGCTGTGATTGAGGAGCTGAGGGGGAAACAGGCGGAGCAGGCAGCAGCTGTGAGGGCAGTCGGAGACACTGTGAGCCTGACGGGGAGCCAGGTGGAGGAGCTGAGGAGGGAGAAAGAGAAAAGCAGAGTGTCTTTCTCTGCCTCACTGCTGGCATCTGGTGAAAGCTTTGGACCTTTTAAAGATGCGACGACGCTGGTCTTCAAAAAGCTATTCATTAACATTGGAAGTGCTTACAATCCAAACACAGGTAATAAAGAGCATTGCAGAATAACTCATACAGCACTTAGTGGTTAAATTCATAATAAGTAAAATAGATAAAGACGGAAATGATCAGGGAGTATTAAAGGCTCGGATAAAAGATGTGTTCTAAATGTTTTAAAAGATCAATAGTATGGATGGATCTAATTTGGTTGGAGAGACTATTCCAGAGCAGCGGAGCAGAAACAGAAAAGGTTCAAATGTTTAAATAAGAAGATATCTGTGAGAGGACTATCTTCTCCAAGATCTTAAGAGTGAGAAATGACAATAACTTGAGATAAACTGAGATAGACTTTTCAATAGACTTCTGTAAGAGATTTTAGTACACTATCATTTGCCAGAAAAAGAGAAAACAATTGGAGTTATACTTTGGAAATGAGGCCGATTTTGTGAGGACTTCATTGTAGCTTGAAATCAAATAACTAGTTACAGAAAGAAAAGTTACTATCATAGACTTCTACATAAAATTTACTTACTAATAATACTTTACTTAAATCATATTTAACAACTTTGACACATTTATAGTGGGCCTAGATGGATATTTATTTTTCATACTACAGTATTGGCCACATACTGAAATACCTCCAACACAACATGATTAAGTGAGTGGCTTTGTAGACATTGACATACTGTAGGTTTCCTAGCTCAAATGTAGCATTAGCCTCTACCTTCCCCAAAGCTCCTAAGAGACACACTATGCTGCTTGGCCAACGCTCACTGGCAGCATACTGTACCAGTCTTAACTATTCAACTATAAACTACTTTCACACTCAAATGTACTGCAGTTACTGGCTTTACATTCAGGCAGCACTCTTTACAGTTAGCTCTCCCCAAGCGGGGGTCAGCTCTATGTTCCCAGCCCTATGTTCCCACATTTCTTACGAAAAAATGTTTTCACATACATTTTTGAAAATTGGGCCCTATGTTCCCACAGCCCTATGTTCCCACATTTCTTAGGATTTTTTTTGTTCACATAAATTTTTGAGAATTGGGCCCTATGTTCCCACAGCTCTATGTTCCCACAGCCCTATGTTCCCACAATTTTTACGTTTTTTTTTTTTTTTTTCACATACATTTTTGAGAATTGGGCCCTATGTTCCCACAGCCCTATGTTCCCACATTAGGGTCACCCAGACAATTTTGTGTTTTCGAAAACTCATACTTTTATTTATCAAATGAGTTGCAAAATGAATAGGAATAGGAAGGAAATCGCCATTGCTCACACTGAGTAAGGGCACTATCGTCTGTGAGGCGATTAAAAAGTCAAACACAACTATTGAGTACTTGCTTTATTCAAGTCGGTATTATTTGGAGTGTATCCATTTAAGTTTAAGCACCCAGTGTATACAACGCGGAGTGTTGAGTGCGCTTCCTTGTCTTAAGTTGCAAAATGAATAGAAAATATAGTCAAGACATTGACAAGGTTAGAAATAATGATTTTTATTTGAAATAATGATTTTCTCCTTCAAACTTTGCTTTCGTCAAAGAATGCTCCATTTGCAGCAATTACAGCATTGCAGACCTTTGGCATTCTAGCAACCCCAGACCATCACATTACCTCCACCATGCTTGACAGATGGCATCAGGCACTCTTCCAGCATCTTTCAGTTGTTCTGCGTCTCACAAATGTTCTTCTGTGTGATCCAAACACTTCAAACTTCAATTCGTCTGTCCATAACCCTTTTTTTCCCAATCTTCCTCTGTCCAATGTCTGTGTTCTTTTGCCCATATTAATCTTTTCCTTTTATTGGCCAGTCTCAGATATGGCTTTTTCTTTGCTACTCTGCCCTGCAGGCCAGCATCCCGGAGTCACCTCTTCCGTAGATGTTGACACTGGCGTTTTGCGGGTACTATTTAATGAAGCGCTTAGCACTGTAAAACTGCAGGGCTATGTTTTTATTCACTCACTTATTTCTGCTTTAAGTCCCCAAATCTACTTTGCTTAATCCCAGCTAACGTCTAGCTGTTCTCTATGGGAAGTTGTATCACATCCTGGAGAATTACTCCCAAAATGCTGTTGTACAGAGCAGGTTATTGAGTGTCTTAAATGTCCTCTGTTGTGTTTGTGTCTGCCAGGTGTGTTCACAGCCCCAGTGCAAGGTGTCTACCACTTTGTCTTCTTTGTGTTTGGCAATGGACACGCCTCTACTGCGACAGGGGTGTCGCTATATAAAAACGACCAACACATAGTTATTGCCTACTCTCAGCAGGCCAACATGCACGTGAAGCCCTCCAATGGAGCCTCTCTGCTGCTGGAGGTGGGGGATGTGGTCTATCTGAAGCTGTGGCCCAATGCCTGGGTCAAAGACAACGACAACCACCACACCACCTTCTCCGGACACCTTCTCTTTCCAGTGTGACATCAGAACAACAACCACCACATCACTTCTCTTTCCAGTGTGACATCAGAACAACAACCACCACATCACTTCTCTTTCCAGTGTGACATCAGAACAACAACAACACCACATCACTTCTCTTTACAGTGGATGACATCAGAACAACAACAACCACACCACCTTCTCTGGACACCTACTCATTACAGTGTGACATCAGAACAACTACTGTATACTAGCATTTTCCACACAGAATCAGTTTTACATTTTAAAGGGGAACACCACCATCCCCATTTCCCCTTATCCACCTCTTAAGGGAGTGTGTCTATGTTCCCACAGCTCCTATATTTGAAGAGTTCAGATGCAAAAACCCCTAACTCCACTTGAACACTTTTTGAGAAAAAGCCCATTTTTTATCAGGCATTTAGCGTGTTTTGATTGTAAACAGATATTTTAGACATGGCGGGGAGCAGGTTTTATTTTATTTTTTCACAAAAACATTACATTTACATATTCTAGATTTATACAGGATTCACACAATATCATTAACTCAGTTTTCACAAAAATGGTGTTTAGGGGTTTTGCATCTGAACTCTTCATTTTCACATTTCTAAGAGATTTGTTTTCTTTCTTTCTTCAAAGTCAGGTACTATAGTCCCACATGTCTAACCATTGCCTGGTAGACCCCCAATGTAAGTTCAAGCAAGATTCAATCTTTGGTATTATTCG